>JAJOOF010004425.1:0-62603 GCA_029582545.1 Solanum lignicaule | reverse complement strand
ATATTAACTCAATACTAAGCTGAATCTATCTATGTCTGAAATAAGCCTCTAAACTGACTAGAAATGTTGGGACATGCCCCAACTAGATCTAGCAAAACTGAAACTAAAGACTAAAAGCGATAAAGATAAGCATGTCACTAATCCTCGAAGAAAGAGGACTCACCACTGATGCTCCTGAACTGAAGATCGGGAATCAATCTAAGCGTGATCTGGATGCTGAGATCCTAAACCTACATCACGAGAAGATGTAGCGCACGTATGCGTCAGTACTTGAAAGGTACTGAGCATGCAGGATAGAGTAAAGCAGAAATAACATATAACTAAACAAAGCAATAAAGCAATGAAATAATATGAACATGATATAGATACTGAAAATACTGAATACTGAGCTAACTGAATGCAATGACCAATTTATAACATGCTGACCGAATACTGAATGAACTGTAAATGTGGTCAATACAATAGAGTCTAACTGAACTGTGGGAGCTACTAATAACCGACATAAAACCACATGAGCTAAATGTGGAGTCCGATGTATACTCCCCATCGAGAGGACCCAATATACCCAGCCAAAGGTATAGAGGCATGAGTGGCGTGATCACTAAACTGATGTTGCCCACAGAGGGGACTTACACCTACGTAGCAGTTCTGGGACTATATGGGTACGCTGAACCCTAGTCTAACTCGGTATTATGCTACTCCCAATAGATTAAGTGATTAACACATTATGACTGGATTTCTGTAAATACTGGATAGCTCGAAACTGAACATGCAAACTGAGAATGCAACAATTAATCTGATAATGATGCATTAATAAATGAGGCTTGTATAACTGAATAACTAAGATATCTGGCCTAGCATGCGTAATTCAAGAACTAAAGAAATACATAGCTAGGGTTCTGAAATTCATGCAAGAAATGATGTAATAACATGATAATCTGATTTGGAACATTTAAATAACTAATTCATGATGATATGCTGAAATTCTAGAAACCCTAGGTCTGTTCATAATCATGGAATCAAGAATCTGACTGAATTCTAGGGACCTAATGGGCGAAAGGAACCCACTAGTGAAATCCCACATACCTGGTGACGAATTCCACGGAGAAATCTTTCGATTTAGGGGTTGGAACTGAAGGAACCTTGCTGCGTTCTTGAACTAGGGTTCTTGACCTCTTTTCTCCTCTTAGCGTTCTAATTCTTCTAAGTTTGATTAATGATTTGACTTAGGTAAGTTCTAGTTATGTTTCTAGGCTTAAACTGATTAAATCTCATGATTTAGGGTTTAAACGACGTATCTTAGGGTTAAACGAAATAGGAAAAGACCAAAAGACCCCTGACTTAACTACTGTCGGAGTGACCGACGGATTGGACTGACAGGCGGTAGGTCAATTGACGGTCCGTCGATTGGAGTCGTCGATCGAGTCTGCCCGACTGGGCTTCACTAAAACTAGCATAACTTTTTACTCAGATGTCAAACTTTAGCAAACTCGGTGGCGTTGGAAAGATAATTCAATTATCTATCACTTAATAGGTCAGGGGACACCTAATTCATTTTTTGCTAAAATTTATGACCATCTGAAGTTGACCCATCAATAATTTTCAGCTAACTGGCTGTTGACCCTAACCTACGGTCAGACCTACGGACCGTGGATCGATTGACAGTCCATGCTGGTCGACCGTAGTTTGTGTCAGAGACTGGGTGAATGAGGTCTCGATCCACGGACACAGACCACGAACCTTGGTCTGATCTACGGAACGTGGGTCTGTCCGTGAGTCGGGACTTAGCAAATTTTCTGAGCTGGGTCTGGGAGGGGTTTCAGTGGTGAACCACAGACCACCAGCATAGGCCGTGGTTTGACCTACGGTACGTGAATGGTGACCGTAAGTTGCACCTGTAACTTCTCAAAATTTGCATTTTTGGTCTGTTTCGGATACAGGGTGTTACAATAAACGTGTCAAACTTTGGTTTTACAGCCACGACTCTCCAATTGCATATCCTAGGAATATAATTCCCTTTTTTAACAGCAATCTCTTGATTTACTTCAGAGGCACATTCATAAATCCAAACATTTAGTGCATATGGCATTCCCGATAACTAATACATTTGTTTATCCGAGTTGAAGTCATACATGAGTGATTTCATTAACTTGGAGAATGCAAGTTATCCCAAGGAAACATTTGATATCTATCATTTTCAATCATTAAGAATTTGTCGATCAATATGGGAGTATCACCAAGTTTAGAGAAAACAAATGTATGGATAAAGTACAAGATTGTCATATGAATGGCATTCTGGTTGTTCTCCCAGTCACCTATTAGAAAATGTTTAACAAGCCGACTCTTGCTTACACTAGTCTTTGCATTAGGAAAGTACATTTGGAAAAACAGGCTCAGTGTGAATTTTGGATATCTAAAATCTTCCACATTGCCTGTGCATTTCAAACTAGTTATGATTGCATATTCATTGATACTAAAATGCAAAATATTTTCATTAGTGTGCCGAATATGAAGTACCATTGGGTTGTCTTGTTGCAACTCCAAAATCAATAAATACTTGGTGATTTGTCCTTGATAATTACATTTCGGGATGTTGAGGTATGGTCCAAAAATTGTATTCTTGAATTAGTCAATACCCTCATCCCCTATGGACAGTTTGAATTCTTCCAAGAAATTCATGTTGTACGTAGCTCCAAATTTTAATGAGTGGATTGATGTATGTTTAATGACATATTTCATAGACTGCAAATTCAAAAGAAAAATAATAATTTGAAAATGATATCAATTCAATGACATGATACATGTTGAAATAATATACCAGAGAAATAAAACTTTAAGTTTGTGATACATAATAGACAAATTTGAACCATAAACAAATTACATTGTATATGATACATGAATAAGATACACCAAAACAACTACAGAATGTCTTGACTATGTATCATGAACATACTATATTGTATATGATACAATATTAATACTATAACAACTCATTCAACAGATAAGAACTGTATAACTTGATATATCTATTTGTAAAATACATAACAAACATTGAACATAATTGTAAGCAATTAATATAAGTATATTATACATAATTTACACTACAATATATCTTAACTATTTATTTGATACATAGTTATAGAAATTGTATTTGATACTTATTTAAAATAAAGAAACTATCAATGTGCCAGGATTTTGATATACATTGTATATGATACCTGAACAAAAATCTCCATATCAACTATAGAATGTCTTGACTGTGTATCATAAACTAACTATATTAATTATGATACAACATTATGAATATAACAACTCATTTAACAAATATGAACTTTGTAACTTTATACATTCATAAAACTATTCAACAAATAAAGAACAAAAAATATACTGTAAACATTTAATCTAAGTATATTATACATAATTTACACTATAATGTATCTTAATTGTTTCTTTGATACTTATTTAAAGAAAATGTATCTGATACTTATTTAAATTATATAAGATATGAAATGTTAATGTATAATAAACAAGTTATAAGATACATCAGTGAGAACAGACAAAACTTCAAAGTGAACTTTATTATTTCATACATTCCTAACACCTATTCAATAACTAGAATAACATTAGGGTTTTAATGTATCAACATAGTATCGTAAACGCACTATCAAACTGAATATGCGAACATCACATTAACAATAATGTATCAATTTTTTTGTCTGAACACATCTATCATATTACATTATAAATAATGTATCAACTTTTTCGACCTAACACACCATAGACCATATCAATCATAAAAAAAAACATAAATAAATGAAAAACACACACTTTGGGTAGTGTAGGTCAGGAAATTTCCGATACAACTTTTCTTCCCTTTTTTTAGGGGGGGTTTTCAATATTGACTTTGAAAGATGAAGGTACTTCCTTGTTCACATTATCAATACTCTAATTCTTCATTGCTAATGGGTCATGAAAAAGTTTAGATATATTTTCAACCCATTTATCATCATCATCAGAATCATATATTTGATTAATGTTAGAAGGGTTTATTTGAGTAATACCAATACTAAATGAAGGAGTCTGATCCATATGTATCAGAAAATAAGGATGGAAAAAATTTGAAGAAGATGGCAATGGAGAAGACGAATAATACCTATTAGTTTGAATTTGATTGACCAGAGAGAGAATCCTTTTGAAATTCAAATTGATATGAAAATTGTAACTGAAAAGTTTGTAAAGTGAATTCAGGGAAAGATTAAAAGAGTGAAAAAAGGAGTGGGTAAACGTGGGTAATGGCTGAGATGTTTATGTATCTAGATGAATTGAGAATTGGGAAAAATAAGAAATTCTTGTAATATTTTAAAAATGTAAGGAAAATAGAATATAAGGTAAGTAAAGGTATGTGTATATATGTAGTTTTTCCATTATTATAAGGTAAATTCTAGTTGGCACTCTACTAAATGAATAGATTTTTCTTTTAATATAGTTTGAAAAATTTACGTAAATCTCATTAGTTTAGAAGTTAATTACTTAGATACACTTTAATTTACAATATTAGGAATTTTACTAGATTTTGGTGCATCCAGATACATTAAGATACTGTAACGACCTGTTCCCGTCGTTATAGAAAAGCCAACGGGAAAAAATTTGGGGCCAGAAAACCTTTTCGCAGCATTTGGATTTTTCCCAACCTTGTCTAGATTTGGACGAAATCGGAGTCATCGAGGTGTAGGGAAATTTGGTAACAATCGGGTGAATCATTTATGATTTTGATTACATGAGTAGTTAGATAACTCATTAAGGAATCCGTACGACTTTACAAAATTGAATTCGGGTGAGTAGAACTCCCGAAATCAATATTGGCGTAAAGGGTATTTTCTGAGTGTCGTTGGTTAGAGGTGTGTTGTGAAATGGGAATTTTGGAATTC
Source organism: Solanum lignicaule (assembly GCA_029582545.1). Lineage (NCBI taxonomy): Eukaryota > Viridiplantae > Streptophyta > Magnoliopsida > Solanales > Solanaceae > Solanum > Solanum lignicaule. The sequence continues at coordinate 57,675 of JAJOOF010004425.1, read as the reverse complement.
TTGAAATAGCTCTTTGTCTCACGTAACCCGCTTTGGCGCAGGGTTTTGCCGCTCTGGCGGAGAAGCTAAAGCGGGGTGACGACCGTTGTGGCAGGCTCGACGCGAATTAAAGTCGTTAATAAACCCCTAAACGACCTAATTATGCACTATTCGACTTTTAGAGCTAAGGAATAAACCCGAGGTGACTCCTCATTTTTCATCATTCTTGAGGCTAAAGGTAAGCTTTTCACTCCCCGAATCTGTTTTTTTATCCGTAGAACGTAATAGAATGGGTGACTATTGATGGGGAAGGGTTTTTTTTATATAGATTATATGATGGAAACAACCCTAATTTGGATAATTGAGATCATGGATTTGATCTATGTTTCATAGAATTGTTAGTAATTCGGGTAATTAGTGATTATTTATTGATTCTAGTATTATATTGATTGTTTGTAGACCAAGAACAAGCGGAACAAATTCGAAAAGGGAAGGATCAAGTTTCTTAGGGTTTCAAGTTGGTTTCGAGGTAGGTGATGGTTGTGATTCTATGATTGTGTGATATATGCATGTTCTTGCTACATTATGATACTTGTATATGCATCAATGTTGCAGTGTTGATCACACTTGTTGTATATGAGATAGATTAATGATGATTGCCATGAAATCATGACTTAAATGTATGATCTTGATGATATACTTATGATTGTGATTATGGTTTGTTAAATGGATCGGTTGCCACGTTCCATCATAACTATGGGATCGGTTGCCACGTTCTGGCATAATTATTGGATCGGATACCACATTCTGGTATGCTAAATGTTTGGGTTTGGGTCCCATGAGAGGACCAATGATTTGATATAAATGTGAAGTTGTTCGTGTTCGTAAATGTTTATATATATGCATGTGATTATAATGTTGTCTTGACTTGTTTATGTTGCACTAGTGGGATAGCCACGTGATCCTACCAGTACACTCTAGTTGTGTACTGATACTGCACTTGCTCTTATTTTTGTTGAGTACAGGGCATCTTCAAGCGGCTACTAACAGACCTCGCTTAGGAGATCAGTGATCGTTCGAATCAAGGGTGAGCCAATTCTTCCGGGCTGCCATGGGTTCTCTTTCGCCTATGTCCACCATTTTCGGACTTAGACATTTGTTTTAGTTAGTTCATTAGTATGGGGTTGTATCCCTTCTTGTTTAGACCTGGTTCATTGTTAGATGTTTTGGTACATTGACTTTCAGGTTCTAGGTTATTTCTTCCGCATTGTTAGTTGTTAGATCTTTTGTTGAAGTTTATGGGAACTTCAGTTTAGCTATTATTTATGCTTTCATCTACTTAAATGCCTTAGTTTTGGTTTAGTTTCTTGCTTTGGGTTGTAGTAGTGGTTCTCCCACTGGAGAGTTAGTGTGGGTGCCAATCACGATGGTCTGGATCGTGACAAAGTTGATATCAGAGCATAGGCTTGTTGATCTTGATGTACCAAAACGAGTCTAGTAGAGTCTCGCGGAACGGTACAGAGAGGCCTATACTTTTCTTCGAGAGGCTATAGGACTTTCGGAAATCTCTCTATTTTCTCTTGTCTCCTTTCGTGCTATGACTTGATTCCAATTGGTATCTGGCGATTCAAATTGGTATCTAACCTCATTCACTCTTCTGTCCGCAGATGGTTAATACTAGATTCAACGGCGTCAGGACCGTAGCTCCCGTCAATGCTCTAATTGAGGAATCTGCATCGAGAGGTCGCGATCGAGGCAGGGGTAGAGGAAGAGCTAGGGGTAGAGGTCATGGAAGAGTAGCGCCTCTTGGAAATGGAACTCCTGTTGAGAATGCTCATGTGAATGAGAACCCTCATGTATATCATGAAGAGATTGAAGAGGAGAATGTTGATGTTGAAGATGTTGAGGATGTGGGACAAGAGGAAGAGGTGCAGGTTGGGACTACAGGTGTTCCTCCTTTGGATCCACTGTTAGCTCAACAGATCATGTCGTTCTTAAAGGGATTGGTTGGTCCTAGAGTGTTTCCTTCTGCTCAAGCAGCTAAAGCTCCTACTAATCCTCTTGTTGCTAGCACTGCGCCCAAGGTGGGTGGGACTGGAGGTAATGATGCTTTCTTCCATCCCTTGTTGGGTTCTGTTATTACTGGTAATGAGCATGGAATGTTGACTAAGTTTCTGAAGCTAAAGACTCATGTGTTTCTTGGTTCTGAGAATGAGGACGCTTATCAGTTCATTATGGATTATTATGAGAGGCTTCATAAACTGAGTATTGTTCATCAACATGGGGTTGAGTTTGTGTCTTTCTAACTTCAAGGTGAGGCTAAGCAGTGGTGGAGAGCTTATATTGAATGTAGATCTTCAACTTTACCTCCACTTACTTGGACTTAATTTCATGCTCTGTTTCTAAAGAAGTATGTGCCTAGGACTTTGAGGGATCGCAAGAAGGATGAGTTCATGGCTTTGGAGCAAGGTGGTATGACTGTGGTTGCTTATGAGGCCAAGTTCCATGCTTTGTCTAGATATACTACTCAATTGGTGACTACTGAGAAAGAGAGAATCCGGTTATTTATTAAGGGATTAAATTCTGAGTTGCAAGTATTATCTGTTCATATGACTTCTGCAGGGAGGAGCTTTAATGAGGTAACAGACTATGTTAAGAAGGTGGAGGGGGTGAGGCGAGACGGTCAAGCTAAGGCATGGGTGAAAAGGGCCAAGAACTCGGGTAACTTTCAAGGTTCTTATTCCAAGGGGTCCGAAAGGCCAACGCTTGCAGCCAAGCCAATTCAGTCTGCTATGCCCGCTTCTAAAGGAAGTTACTCGAAAACTCCATCTCATAATTTTCAGGATAGCCAGGGAGTCGCGCCTTAGATAGGCGTCACACCATCTTTTGATCATACTTGTTATAACTGTGGAGAACCTGGGCATATGAGGAGAGATTGCCCCTACCTACTTCTGTTAGATTCCGCGCAGCAGCAGTCTAGAGCAATGGTACCCGCGGGGAATGGTAATAATGGTAGAGGACGTCCACATAGTGGGCGAGGAGGTAATCAACAAGGCCGTGGAGGTAGAGGAAATGGTAATGTAGGTAGAAGTGACGTGCAACCAGGCAGGAAAGTGGTTCGTCAAGATGATAGGGCTCAATGTTATGCCTTTTCGGGCAAAAATAAGGCAGAGGCATCTGACGCGGTGATCACCGGTACTATTCTTGTATGTGACCGGATGGCTAATGTGTTATTTGATCTCGGTTCTACTTATTCATATGTATCCGTGAGATTTTCCTCAAAGTTTGATATGATTTGTGATATACTTGATGCCCCTCTCCTTGTTTCTACCCCAGTTGGAGAGTCAGTCATAGTCACACATGTCTATAGTGCTTATCCTATTTTGTTTATGGGTTTTTAGACTTGGGCTGATTTGGTGATTTTGGATATGACTGATTTTGATATAATCTTAGGCATGACTTGGTTGTCCCCCTATTATGTTGTGTTAAATTGTAATACTAAGTCTGTAACTCTAGAAATTTCGGGAAGGGAAAAATTAGAGTGGGAAGGGGTGTACAAACCTAAGCAAGCTAAGATCATATCCTCCATTCGGGCTAGAAAATTGGTAGAGCAGGGTTGTTTTGCTTATTTGGCTCATATTAGGGATGTTGAGATTAAGGCTCTATCCATTGGGTCTATTCATGTGGTGTCAGAATTTAGAGAAGTGTTGCCTAATGACTTTCCTGGTATGCCTCCGGATAGAGATATAGATTTTTGCATTGATTTAGAGTCTGGTACTCATCTCATTTCCATCACTACATATCGTATGGCTCCGGCAAAATTAAGAGAGCTTAAGGCTCAAATCCAAGAGCTTCTTGATAAGGGATTTATTCGTCCTAGTGCTTCATCACGGGGTGCTCCAGTTTTGTTTGTTAAGAAAAATGATGGTAGTATGAGAATGTGTATAGATTATCAGCAATTGAATAGGATCACTATTCGAAATAAGTATCCCTTGCCTCGAATAGATGATCATTTTGACCAATTGCGAGGTGCATCAGTTTTCTCTAAGATTGATCTAAGATCCGGTTACCATCAATTGAAAATTAGGCCTGAGGATGTGCCCAAGACGGCGTTTAGAACTCGTTATGGGCACTATGAATTTTTGGTTATGTCGTTTGGTTTGACCAATGCGTCGGCAGCTTTCATGAGTTTGATGAATGGGATGTTTAAGCCGTTTCTTGATTCATTTGTTATAGTGTTTATTGATGATATTTTGGTCTATTCGAAAAGTGAGGAGGAGCATGCCAACCATGTTCATAGTGTTTTGGGTGTTCTTGGGAAGCAAAAGCTATATGCTAAATTTTCTAAGTGTGAATTTTGGTTGAAATCGGTTGCATTTTTGGGGCATGTAGTTTCAAAATAAGGGGTAATGGTAGATCCCCAAAAGATTGAGGCGGTTAAGAATTGGGTTAGGCCTAGCTTTGTGACGGAAGTTAAGAGTTTTGTTGGGCTCGCTAGCTATTATCATCGATTTGTGAAGAACTTTATTTCTATTGCCACTCACTTGACTAATTTGACCAAAAAAGAGATACCATTTGAATGGACTGAAAAGTGTGAGGAGAGCTTTCAAAAGCTCAAGACTCTTTTGACCACCGCACCTATTCTAGCATTACCGGTTGAAGGTAAAGATTTTATTATTTATTGTAATGCTTCTCATTCTGGGTTGGGTGATGTGTTGATGCAGGATAAGAATGTTATAGCTTATGCCTCGCGTCAATTGAAGGTGCATGAGAGGAATTATCCAACCCATGATTTAGAGTTGGCAGCGGTAGTGTTTGCTTTTAAGATATGGTGGCATTACCTTTATGGTGTTAAGTGTGAAGTGTTTACTGATCATCGTAGTTTGCAGCATGTGTTCACTCAAAAGGATCTGAATTTGAGGCAGCGAAGGTGGATGGAGTTACTTAAAGATTATGATGTGACTATTCAATACCATCCGGGCAAGGCTAATATGGTGTCAGACGCTTTGAGTCGAAAAGCAGTGAGTATGGGTAGTTTAGCTTGTTTAAGTGTAGCCAAGCGACCTTTGGCTAAAGAAATTCAGACCTTAGAATCGAAGTTCATGCAGTTGGGCATCTCAGAAAGAGGTGGGGTGCTAGCTAGTATTGAGGTGAGGGACACTTTCATCGAAGAGATCAAGGCCAAACAATTTGAAGATGAGAATTTGGAGGAACTTAGAAAGAAGATTGTGATTGGTAAGGCACAAGAGACCACTCTTAATGCGGATGGTGTACTCAATTTTCAAGGGAGAAGATGTGTTCCTAGAGTAGATGACTTGATTGAGAAATTGTTGACAGAGTCTCATGGTTCGCGATATTCTATTCATTCGGGTGTGACCAAGATGTATAGAGATCTGAAGCGAATTTATTGGTGTCCAGGCATGAAGAAAGACATAGCGGAGTTTGTGGCAAAGTGTCAAAATTGTCAACAAGTGAAGTATGAACATCAAAGGCCTGCAGGTTTACTTCAAAGAATGCCAATTCTGGAATGGAAGTGGGAAAGAATAGCCATGGATTTTGGTGTTGGTCTTCCCAAGACTTTGGGGAAGTTCAATTCTATTTGGGTAGTGGTTAATAGATTGACTAAGTCATCCCATTTTACTCCGGTAAGAATAAATTATAATGTTGAGCAATTGGCTAAGGTTTATGTGAAAGAGATAGTGAGGTTGCATGGGGTGCCCCTCTATATCATCTCAGACCGTGGTACCCAATTCACATCCAAATTTTGGAGGAAATAGCATGATGAATTGGGAATACAACTCACTTTTAGTACAACCTTCCATCCACTGACAGACGGGCAATCAGAGAGGACTATTCAAGTGTTTGAAGACATGTTGAGGGCATGTGTGATTGATTTTGGAGGGCATTGGGATAAGCTCATACCGTTGTGTGAATTCTCCTATAATAATAGTTATCACTCCGGCATTGATATGGCACCATTCAAGGCACTCTATGGGAGGAGATGTAGATCACCCATAGGATGGTTTGAGACTGGAGATGTGAAACCTTTGGGGGTTGATTTAGTGAATGATACTCAAGATAAGGTGAGGAGTATTTAATCTAAGCTCCTAACAGCCCAGAGTAGACAAAAGAGGTATGTGAATCATAAGGTAAGAGACGTGGCATTTCAATCCGGTGAAATTGTTCGTCTTAAGTTATCACCCATGAAAGGGGTGATGAGATTTGGTAAGAAGGGTAAGCTAAGCCCTAGATACATTGGTCCATTTGAAATTCTTGAATGTGTGGGACCGGTAGCGTATAAATTGGCTTTACCTCCTAATTTATCAAGTGTTCATCCAGTATTTCATGTGTCCATGTTGAAGAGGTATCATGGTGACGGGGATTATATCATTAAGTGGGACTCAATTGTGTTAGACAAGAACCTCCAATATGAGGAGGAACCGATTGCAATTCTTGATCGTGATGTGCGCAAGTTGAGGACCAAGGAGATTAAGTCCGTGAAAGTTCAATGGAAGCATCGTCCAATTGAGAAAGCTACTTTGGAAACCGAGAGGGACATGCGAGACAAGTATCCCCAATTGTTCGTCGATTCAGGTACTACTTCATCCCTTCCGTAGCCTATTTTCCTAAGTTTTGTCACTCGGGGACGAGTGATGGGTAAATTGGTATCAATTGTAACGACATGTTCCCGTCGTTATAGAAAAGCCAACGGGGAAAAATTTGGTGCCGGAAAACTTTTTCGTAGCATTTGGATTTTTCCCAACCTTGTCCAGATTTGGACGAAATTGGAGTCATCGAGGTGTAGGGAAATTTGGAAACAATCGGGTGAATCATTTATGATTTTGATTACATGAGTAGTTAGATAACTCATTAAGGAATCCGTACGACTTTACAAAATTGAATTCGGGTGAATAGAACTCCCGAAATCAATGTTAGCGTAAAGGGTATTTTCTGACCGTCGTTGGTTAGAGGTGTGTTGTGAAATGGGAATTTTGGAATTCTTGAAATAGCTCTCTGTCTCGCGTAACCCGCTTTGGCGCAGGGCTTTGCCGCTCTGGCGGGGAAGCTACAGTGGGGTGACGACCGTTGTGGCAGGCTCGACGCGAATTAAAGTCGTTAATAAACCCCTAAACGACCTAATTATGCACTATTCAACTTTTAGAGCTAAGGAATGAACCCGAGGTGACTTCTCATTTCTCACCATTCTTGAGGCTAAAGGTAAGCTTTTCACTCCCCGGATCCATTTTTCGATCCGTAGAATATAATAGAATGGGTGATTATTGATGGGAGAGGGTTTTGTTATAGATTCTATGGTAGAAACAACCCTAGTTTGGATAATTGGGATCATGGGTTTGATCTAGGGTTCATAGAATTGTTAGTAATTCGGTAATTAGTGATTATTTATTGATTACCGTATTATATTGATTATTTGTAGACCAAGAACAAGCGGAACGAATCCAAAAAGGGAAGAATCAAGTTTCTTAGGGTTTCAAGCTTGTTTCGAGGTAGGTGATGGTTGTGATTCTATGATTGTGTGATGTATGCTTGTTCTTGCTTCATTATGATACTTGTATATGCATGAATGTTGCAATGTTGATCACACTTGTTGTAAATGAGATAGATGAATGACGATTGCCATGAAATCATGACTTAAATGTGTGATCTTGATGATATACTTGTGATTGTGATTATGATTGTGGTGTGTTGAATGGATCGATTGCCACGTTCCGGCATAACTAACTTGGATCGGTTGCCACGTTTCGGCATAACTATGGGATCGGTTGCCACATTCCGGCATAATTATGGGATCAGATACCACGTTCCGGTATGCTAACTGTTTGAGTTTGGGTTCCATGAGAGGACCAATGATTTGATATAAATGTGACGTTGTTCGTGTTCGTAAATATTGATATATATGCATGTGATTATAATGTTGTCTTGACTTGTTTAAGTTGCACTAGTGGGATAGCCGTGTGATCCTACCAGTACACTGTGATTGTGTACTGCTACTGCCCTTGCTCTTATTTTTGTTGAGTACAGGGTATCTTCAAGCGGCTACTGACAGACCTCACTTAGGAGATCAGTGATCGTTCGAATTCAAGGGTTAGCCAATTCTTCCGGGCTGCCATGGGTTCTCTTTCGCCTATGTCCACCATTTTTGGACTTAGACATTTGTTTTAGTTAGTTCATTAGTAAGGGGTTGTATCCCTTCTTGTTTAGACTTGATTCATTGTTAGATGTTTTGGTACATTGACTTTCAGGTTCTAAGTTATTTATTCCACATTGTTAGTTGTTAGATATTTTGTTGAAGTTTATGGGAACTTCAGTTTAGCTATTATTCTCCTTTCATATACTTAAATGCCTTAGTTTTGGTTTAGTTACTTGGTTTGGGTTGTAGTAGTGGTTCTCCCACCAGAGAGTTAGTGTGGGTGCCAATCACGACGGTGTGGGTCATGACAAATACGCCCAAATATAGATATCCAAGTAGATTTGGATGTCTCTGTGATATAGAATAAATGTCGCTCGCCTCCCTCTCATGCATCTCGCTCGCCAATCTCCCTTTTTTAGATACTAGGCTACCACGGCCACTTCAAAGATGTGTTTCCATTGCTTCCTAAAACCTCATTCCTCTCCACCACTCAAACTTGCATTCCTTTAGTATCTATTAGTTGCCCATTCTTTGACTTAGATGTGAATTCTTGGCCTTTAATTTGTCTTATTGATAGAACCTAGCTTATCATTCTAGACAATATATTATTATTATTATTGGCTTTGAGTATTTAAACCTTGCTAGAAAACATACAAACCCAAGAACATGGTGGAGCCCAAGATTGGAGAATAAATATATATGTTCACACATGGTAATGAATGATCGTAAATTTTAGACCTTTCTCTTTTAGCTTGAAAACAAACAAAGAAATTCGTTCAAAGCTGACCATCCAAAATCTTAATTTGGTAACTATATATAAAAGTCCAAATTGGTCATATGTGGAACAGTGAGAAGCAAGAATGGTCCACAATTCATTTTGACACAAGGGAACAATGTGTTATGGACCATTAGCTAATGGTGTGGCTCGACGGAGCCAAAAATTTTATTAAGGGTGTTCAAGAATAATGTTGTGTTGCTATCAAAATAAAACAAAAAAATATTGTACTATTTTGGGGTTTCAAACCCAAAACTTCTTCATTCAAATGAACACTCATTATCACTACATCAAAGACATAACTTTTGTCAAGGGTGTCCAACTTTAAATATATATCTTTTACATGTAGAATTTGACATATATATATAACATAATTTTTCAACGAAGGATGTCCAGTTGGACACCCTTGGATGGCTATAGCTACGCCCCTGTCAGTGGAATAATGACCACACAAGTTTTGAAACAGAATCTTGCATGGATGTATATGCATATGACTCATTTTTACTTCTAAAGTGTAGCCACAAAGTGTGTGATTTGACTTGAAAAACTTAAAGATTATCTGCTTACTTTACTTTAGAGCTATTCGCGTTTGGCCATGAAAATTACAAAAAAAAAATACTTTATTTAAAATTTTCAAAATTGAAATTGGAATTGGAAAAAAGTGAAATATTATTTTGGAAATAAGTGAAAAATTCAGATGGAGGAAAACAAAATGAAAAGAATAAGTGTACGGTTCGTTTGGGCTTCAAATATTAATTCAGTATGAATACTGATTTTAATTGCTCTAAGGAGTATTTCAAAGAGAAGTAATTATTTTTCACTTACAAATTCTCAACTTTAACAAACATGTCCAAACACAACTTACAACTTCCAATACTTTTATTGAACTTTACTTTAAATTCTTTTTTTTGTTTTCAATTACAACAAAACTAGTAAATGGGCCCGCACTTTGCGCGGTTAGAACATTCTTCTTTAAAATTTATAAGAATAGAACATTTCTTGTATTTTGATGTTATAGTATTTTTATATAAATCTGTTTTTAAGAGTATAGAGGTTAATCAATTCTAGTTTACCATTTGTTTTATTAAAAGAAAAGGCAAAATTACAAATGATAACACTATTTTCTCCTAGTTTACATAATTTCATTTTACCATGGTTACATAGCGTCTTTAATTAGAGAGTCAAATAAATATGTTTCTCAATTTTCTTCTTTGCAAATTTCGTTAGTATAACACTATCAATTACTTTCAAAATATTAAAAAAAAATTAAAATATCTATATAACTAATGTGTTTATCAAGAACAAATGTTCCATAATCATATGATATACATAGAAGTAATATGTAGTTATTATGTGTTTTAAAATTAAAATGCAATCTTTCAAATTCCAAATTTCATATGTAATATAGTTATGATAGTGTTTTGGAGTTGAAGTTGTGCACAAACAAAACATTAAGGATCCTTGAAAAGGATGAAGGAGAAGCAAGGGATAATGAGAAAAAAGTTCAAAAAAGTACTTTGGTGTGAGAGAATAGTTATCATTGTGTATCATATAATTATAATTAATTGCTAGTTTTAATTCTATCATTTGACTTTCTATTTTTTTTTTACTCCTATTAATATTAACATTATTATGACAACAACAAAAAATCATATAAATTTCTAGGCTTGATCTCTTGGAGAAGAAAAGATTTCTTTGGAAAATGTTGTAAATAAATGTATTCTGTAAAAAATTATTTGTGAATCTGCAGTAGTTGGATTTACATATAGTCTGTACTAACAAATACTTATAATTACAATAACTTTACAGAAACAAAAACAACAAAGTTTAAAACATGTACTTAAAAATAACAATTAATATCATAAGCATAAATTAATGACCGTAAGAAAACATACCAGGATCTGTAACAATAGAATGAAACAGAAAGGAAAAATCGAGCCCACTGAATGCACAGTGTCTCCTTGTCAGTGAGCCACTCAACAGGAGCAAAGTACCCAAATATTTAATTGTGTAGAAGAAGAAGAAGAAGTTCAGAATTTTCGTTATTTTAAAATGAGAGGAAACCCCTCTATTTATAGACAACAAAAGGTAGTGTGAACAAATGCTTATTGTGCCTTACCGGAAAAGTCACAACTTTTCGGAAAGGTCACAACATTTCATAAATGTTACAACCTTTCATAAAAGTCGCAACTCTTCATAAAAGTCACAACTTTTCATAAAAGTCACAACTTTTCATGAAAGGGAAAGGCAAATTTTGGAAATAAATAAATTAAAAGGGAATCCTTGTTTGTGGTGGAGCCACGTAGGCGGGCCTAGGGTTCTCTTTTATATATGATATATGATATATGATATGATATGATATTACTCCCTCTGTCCCTAATTACTTGCCACATTTTCTTTTTTAGTTGTCCCTAATTACTTGTCTATTTTGACAAATCAAGAAAGGACAAAAAAAAATTTACCCATTATACCCTCAATTAATTACTTTGAAAAGGTAGAACTTGTTGAAAATCTTAAGTTTTTAATTCATCAACTTCATAATTAATAGGGGTAAAATGGTAAACTCACTATGACAAATATTGTTTTCTTAATAGGTGTGTCAATTCAAAAGTGGACAAGTAATTAGGGACAGAGGGAGTATCCAAATGCCTAATTAATAAGTTGTCTTTTTTTATCATTCATATATAAGTATCATAACTTGGAAATCCATTTTTGAGTTTAGAATCAATTATGTACTAGCTAGTAACATTATCAATGATGAACATAACATCTTGTTGCATATATGACCTTAAGGATGGTGTCCAAGTCTCTCAACTTTTAAAGCATTTTGCAAGTTGTACTTATTCCTTCTAGCCTCGAGTAGTGGACAGTATATCATTGATAGAGGGTACTATTGATCACTACTCTGATATGTACCATTCTCTACGATGGCTACATATTAATGGTGACATTCCAAAATTTCCAAAAGAATGAAAAATATTATCCACTATTTATCGTTCTTTCTTTGATATCATTTGCTCATTCCTGAATATTATCCAAAAGAATGTGAGGAAAGCATATTGCATGACCACTTTGTTTTTTGGTTTGGTACTTTCAACAATTTATTCTACAACTTTTTGACTTCTTTAGTATGTGATTTTACTTTAGGACGTAAGGTTGTAAAATCAATCTCTTTTAACTTTTTTACGATGTATTAACAATTATGTAAGTGCTAAAATTCAACAATTAGGAGAGCTAAGGAACATTGACATCGTAATTATATTGAAAATAAATTGAAAGGTAAGGATGATTGATGTTCGACCTAAAACATATATTCCCTCAGTCCATTTTTTCTTATTATATCTTCAATTTATTAACATTGAGTTAATGTTATTCAAAATGTAGTGAGTAAATATATATGTACATTTGGGATCCTATCAATTAATATGAGTAAAATGGTAAATTTACTATACCAATCATTGTTTTCTTAATTGGTGTGTCAAGTCAAAATTAGACAAGTAAATAGAGAAGGAGGGAGTATATTTTGGATTTTATTTCTTATTTAGATAATTAGAATTAGTCTAATTTAGGAAATAATTATTCACTAGCCTCTGTGGGACACTTAGAAATAAACTGTTTATCTAGATTAGAATTAATTTTTAATTAGGGGTGGGAAAGGGGAAATGGAGGAAGGAATTACAATTTGGGAAATTGAACCCTCACCAAGAAAGTGAGAATTCAGATAACTAGCTATTAAGATTCCCTTATTTAGATTAGACTATTACTTTTTGTTTGCTTAATTTTTATTTTTAGTTTAATATTTTGTTATTCTTCTTTACATGGCATCTTTTGGAGACTCGAACTCGCAACCTTCGGGTTGAAAGTGAGGGGTGCTTATCATCCGAGCAACTCCCTCTCATCGCAAATAGGAGCTCGATCAGACTTAGATATTCCTATTTTTTTTTATTAGACAAGAGCTAGTTATCTAGTTGTCCACATGCTCAACAAATCTCATTATGTTACAAAAGTTAGCATTGGACAAGATAATAGATTTGAGGAACATAGTTGAACATCATAAGTGTCTAAAGACCAGGTAATAATCTATTTATTTCCATTTTTAGAACAATACAGACCACTCTTCAAACAAACAAACAAGAAGACATTAGACACCATACAATAAAGTCATGAAGCTCAAATAAGTACAACCCTTTTTTTTTGTCAAAAATATTTGGCATATATATATAGTCTATCAAGAACCCAATACTATCACATTATTAAAGCACTTTGAGATTTGACCTTTCCTTAATTATAGGGTGACCATCCTATAATTGAACACTATAGTAACATTTTATTTATTTATTTGTTTGTTACACAACCACATTGTGATGATGATGATCAGGTGTAGGAGTATTAGTTGGTTCAACTCTTGTCATTTTAAATCCAGGCATAGATGAACCTTCATCTTCATCATGATATATATATGCAAATCCTCCATGTCTTGTTAAATCCATCCCTGCTGTTTCATCGTCTCGCGATATCCTCAACAACTTAAACTTATGTAACAAATAAAACAATGGTCCCATTGTTACACTCACCCATCCAATAATCACAACAACTTGAATTATTTGTGCACCTAATAGTTTTCCACCACCTCCCATAAACAATCCATATGGTCTATTAGGAAATCCTGGATATACTTCGTTGACATACTCTTTTTTCGCGAATAATCCAGTAAATATTATGCCCCATGAACCGCAACCACCATGAAGTTGTGCTGCTTCTAGAGGATCGTCGTATTTTAATTTAGCTGCCAATGCATTAAAACCAATTAAAACCCAAGCCGCAATAAATCCACAGACTATAGCTGCCCATGGCTCAACAACTGCACAACCTGACGTGATTGCTGCAAATCCGCCTAGTAAACCGTTACATACATCAACTACATTCCAATGTCCCACTAAAAGCCTCTTACAGAACAACGTTGTCAGAGCAGCAGTACAACCAGCCAATGTAGTCGTGACAGCTGTCCTACCGATTGCACTCCATTGACCATAGTAAGAACCTCTTGTAGTATGATCGTATGATTTAAGTATAGTTAAAAATGAACCGGGGTTAAACCCGTACCAACCGAACCAAAGCAAAAAAGTACCTAATACAACTAGTGAGGAACTATGGCCTCTTAGGGCAACAGATCGACCGGACCGATCGAACCGACCAATTCTTGGTCCTTCGATGAAAGCGCCCCATAGACCGGCAATGCCACCAACCATATGAACAACACCTGAACCGGCAAAATCGATAACACCCGAACCGAATAATAAGTTTCCATCGGTTTTTGATGCACTGGCCCAACCATCACCGGACCAGAACCAGTGTGAGACAATTGGGTACACAAAACCGGTCAAAAATGAAGAGTAAATGAGATAAGCCACAAATTGTGTTCTTTCAGCTATGGACCCACTTGTGATACCTATAAATTTGAAAAAATAAATTAATTAATTAATAAATAAATAAAAGTTTAGGCTTATAGGTCATATAAGGAACAAGTGGATGATGAGAAGAATAAATAAAATGATTTTCTTTTTCATAAGGATTGATTTTTTTAATAAGAGATTTTCATTTATACAAATAACGAATATGAAACTGTCATTTTCTTGTATTCAAATTGTAAAATGGTAAGAGAATTCATTTTCTCAATTAATATTTTTTCTATTTTAATCTATGTGATGTAATTTGACTATGCATCGAGTTTAAGATAATAGAATAACACACTTTTGTGAAGTTTTCATGAAAGAAGTAGGATTCAATATGTGTAAAATGTTGCTAGCTAGTATCATTAAAAATTTATTAAATGAAAATATGTATGATATTTTATTTTATTTTTTAAAATTGACTAAAAAGAAAAATGTGTCTAATATAAATGGGGTTGTAATATTTGTGAGCTGTAAATTTAGAAATTCCTAAAGATTGATTCCTACGACTTTTTCCTTGTGAAATGTTTTGTTCTTTAGTGTAACTTCTAAATTTTTGTAGGACACCCAAATTGATGCATGAGAATAAGTCCAAGAATACGTTATTCCTATTTGCATGGACTTCATTAGTTTGTCTATTTCCTCTGGCACATGTATGAATATCTACCTCACTCTGTATTTGCGTTATATATTTTCAAGAAAAAAATTATGAATAAATAATTATTATTTTTTCATTTTAATTTGATATGAAATTCTAAAAAATAAAGTATAGTAAATAAATTGAAATGGACGGTGTATATATTTTATTTAACCATTAAAATAGAGAGAGTAATAAATTGTCTAATACTTTCTCCGTTCCTTTTTAGTTGTCATGATTTTCTTTTTTAGAGTCAAACTATATGAACTTTGACTAACATTTTACGATATATTTTTTATTATATTGATATGAAAAAAATTGCAACTTGTAGTATTTTTTGTATAGTTTTTGAATATCTATTTTTTTTACTTTAAAATAACGAGCTAATGTACTTTAATTTAGCTTTAAAATTTAATCGAATTGACTATCGACAAATGCAACTAAAAAAAAAAAAAAAAATACTAAACATCAATTAATAGGATTAATGTGATAAAATAGTCATACAATCATTGTTTGTTTATTGGATATGCCAAGTCTAAATATAATATATAATTAAGTAAAAGTGAGAGTAATTTGTCCAAATTAAATTTAACATCTACTAGCAGAGTAATTTGTCCAAATTAAATTTAATATCTACTACTCCCTCCGTTCCATTTTATGTGAGATACTTTGACTCGGCACGGAATTTAAGAAAGAAAGGAAGACTTTTAAACTTGTGGTCCAAAATGAATGATAAAAATTTGTGTGGCTATAAATCATTTCATTAAGGGTAAAATAGACATTTTATAATCAAATTGTTACTTAATATAGAAATGTGGCATTTTTTTTTGGACTGACTAAAAAGGAAAGTAAGTCACATAAATTGGGACAGAGGGAGTAGTAGTTAATAGGCACAGAGACTTTAGTTAATAGGCATCTACTAAAATTAAATTACTCTTTCTGTCTACTTTTAATTGTCACAATTTCTTTTTTAGAGTCAAATTATAAAAATTGATTAACATTTTATGATATATTTTTTCATCATATTGATATGAAAAAAATTGCAATTTATAGTATTTTTCGTATAGTTTTTGAATATCTAAATTTTTTGTTTAAAATATCAAACTAATGTAATCTAATTTAATTTTAAATATTAGTCAAATTGACTTTCGAAAAACGTGTTATTTAAAATTGGACGGAAAGTGTAAATTTTTTTTTTTCTTTCCCTAGGCAAGCTAATTTAACATGAAAATTAAAATTAATATATACCTGCAGCAGCTATGGCAAAGGCCCATTGATAAAGAAAATAGCTATAATCAAAAGCTTGTGAAGGAAACTCTTTTAATCCAAAAAAATGTTTTCCAATGAAACCATTAGAAGGAGCTCCAAAGGCAAAGGCAAAACCAAATAGGTAATAAGACAATCCACCAGCAGCAGCATCAAGCACGTTTGTAAGCATTATATTCATCGTGTTTTTGGCGCGGACAGAGCCCGCGCACAACATGGCAAACCCCAATTGCATGGCGAAGACGAGGTAAGCTGAGAAGAGGAGGTACGTGGTGTCCACCGCGTAGGTGGTTTGTGTGAGGTACTCTGAGACAGCTGAGAAGCGGCCGCAGATGAATTCTGCGGCTGCTGTGGCATTTGCTGAGCTGCCGAGATGAGGGAGGAGCTCGGCAGCTGAGCAAGTCACGGCGGAAGCCATGATTTGAGGAATTAGTAATTTAAATAGAGAGAGTGATGAAGGAAGAAGAAAGAGCTTTGCAAAGTGAGGCAAATTATTAATGCTTGGGATGTAGTTTATATAGACGCAATGGGAAAAAAAAAGTTTTTCATTTTTAGGTTTTTATTTATTTATAAAAAAATGCGTTGGTTAATTGGGAGTTATTACAATAAAAATAGGTTTTTGGAGCACAATAAATATACATATTAACAAAGAAAGTTAAACCCTTTATGGATATCATTAATTGTCATTAAATCCAATATAGTTATAGACTATAGACAAATTTATAAAAAAATGTTAATTACCTTTAAATAAATATGTTTAATATAAATTAAATTATTATCGTTAACTAATTGCGGTCAATTATTATTAAATAGTGCGCTATTACTTCGATGGGGTTCACACTACCCTCACGACAGTCTAAAGTCAACGTGCCTTCAATTTGTTTCATTGGTTTGTTGAAAAACAAAACACTATATCTATAAGTATTAAAGTATTGGGTGTGGAGTCTGAAGTCTGAATACAAAATTATTGAAATTTTAGGTAATTTTTGTTTAATTAATACTCTATACTTATATTAAGAAATTTATTAAAATGGTATAATTAATTGAGAATTAACTCAGTATATTCATTATTATAAAATTTAGAATTTATAAATTTAAAATTTCAATTTAGCGTCTGATTTTATATCATTCTTTTGTGTGTGTTACGTATATGTTTTCTCTGACTTTGTTCTAAAATGGGAGGATCATCAAACTATGACTAGGCTAATTAATGTGAGATGACATTGAGCTGAGTAAATGTTGAAAACAGAATAAATGCTTAATTTTTATTATCTATATCGTGCTATTTATATAAAAACTGGATTTATAATGTTAAATCATTCTTAGCTAAATCATTTGAGCCTCTCAAAATCACTCTTATTAGTTATACATGTAGGGGTGGCAAAATAATACGAAAATCGAACAAACCTACTGAACGTATTCGAATTGAACCGATTTATGTTATTTTTTTAATAAAATTGTAGATTTTTATCTAAGTGTATAACCGTCTAGAACAATTGCGATGGTCTTTCTTTATTTATGAAAAAAAAACAAAAAAAATTCGAACCGAACCGAATAACCTTACATGTATGCAAATATATTTTATATATATAACAATATGTTAAATTTAATATATAAATATATTTTATTACAATTTTCAAATATAAATATAACATAGGTCATAGGGCTCTAGTGAGTAGTGATTGAACAACTTTGGATCTTTGCTTTTTAATCTTTAATTAATTAGGTTTAAAATTAAATGATACTATAATAGATACTTTATCAAAGAATACACCTAAACATATGCAAACACTCATATTAAATGTTTAAGATCAAACAATACGGCAACAAGGTTTTACATTCTTGACATTTTGGTGAAGAACGCTGAAGTGCTTCTTCACAAACATATTCGCGAAAGATATAGTATATTTTGAGGTGATACTTTAAAAGTAAAAAAGAAACTGAAAATTAACCGATCCATATCGATACCGAAGAAAAACCAATATGATTGGGATGATTTTAAAAAGCCCAATTTTAGTTATACATTACAAAATACCCAAAATATTGAGATGGTATAATTTTTTAAAAATAACCGACCGAATCGTCTCATTGACACCCCTAGTTATATGCATAATTGCATATACATAATTTAAAAAATTATCAATACTTATTAGTATTAATAATTATAGATAAATATACTCAACCATTTGCTGCCAACTTGTTACAAATCACATAATTCCAAATCTATGCTGTTAATTATGGATCTACTTGAATTATTAAGATAATTCACAATTTAATAACAGTTATGTCTTGTTTCTTTCCTCTTTCTCGTCCAACTTGCATCGTGTTTAATTTGTTTACAACTTAAGCTTTATACATCTATTTATAATTTCAAGTTCATGTTGTCATCGGTGGTGTTCACGGTTAGGATAAAAACGGATTTAAATCAAAAAATTAAACTAAACCGATTAATAAATTGATTTTATTTGAATTTGATTTAGTTTTTATAAAAATCGATAGTATTTGGCTTGGTTATGGTTTTGTTTGAAAAAAATTGAAGAAATAACCGAACCGAGAAATTATATACATATATTTATTATTATACATACATAATATATTTTTTTTTTATAAACAATTTTAAAGATCTTATATATGTTTACATAAAAATTTATTTATAATTTATGAATGCAAAAATGCTCAATGTGAGAACATTTATATTATTGATTTCATGTATATGAGTGTCTATGACAATTCTTTGTAGGACAGAAAATGTCACTGTCTCTTTTTTTTAGGCCAAAATAGTGAACTTTGAAGCTTCATTCATAGTAAATTCAAAGTTCTGTAATGCCAGTCATTTTAACTATTATCGTTTTGAATGGATTGCTGTTACTTTTTTCACATTTTGAATAAACTGTTTCTTTTATTTTTGTGTATGGTTAATAACTGAATAACCGAATAAATTAAACCAAGCCGAAACCAATAACAACCAAACCGATAAATATAGTATACATGATTTGATTTGATTTTTATAATTTTAAAATCAATTAAATTGATTTGATTGTAATTTTAACCAATAACCAACCCGCAAACACCCTACTTTATCACGGTTCAAAATAAATCTACACAGTGAGGCAATATATACTTGGTTGGTATGGGCTGGGATTTTGTCCAGCTATATAGAGTTGATGAACATTGCATTGTTCATCTTCCTTCTTCACCAATAAAATAGGAGCACTTCAAGATGAGATGATTGGTTTAATGAACCTTTTCTTATATAATTAAGAAACGGATGCTGGTATTGTATTGGTTGATATAAAAAATTGACCTACAAAGATCGATTTTTTAAAATACACATATCAGATCGAACTCCCATCTTTATTGTGCGTGGTAGGATTTATATTTCTACCATTAGACCATGTTTGTTGGCTTAAGACTGGTTTTTTGTTTATACTTTTCATATTCATTTTTACGTGAAAAAAATAATCTAGCATCATGGTTGATCTTTTTTTTTTTTTTTACAAATACTAATCTCGAGAGGTCATTATATTTTTTTTTTTAAAAAAATACTACTTTTAAAAGAATTCAATTTTTTATTTTTAAATATGATTTACCCATAGATTGGAGAACTCACGTCAAAAATCAGCTAATTGAAGTCAGTAATCATCCCCCAAATCATTGAAATTCATTTTATTTACTTATTAAACTTAGAAAAATAATTCCCAAAATTTCAAATCTCTAATTAGCGGGAAAAACGAACTAATTAAAGATTAGACATTTACCCAAAAAAAATCGAGCTAAACACTGTTGAAATCGCTCAAATTACATTAAACACTTTATTCCTTTTATTAGTTTATATCTATACAAATTCGAATTAGTTGAATTAGTGAATTACCAATCGCCTAAGCAAGAAGAAAATTAAAAACAACTCAAAATTGGAGGACAAAGTGTCATATAAAATTAGGCATGGGACCTCTCATCTCTTTTGCCTTTTTCCTATTATGTAAAGAATCCCCCAAAGTACAACTAATCCATTAATATTTTTTAAAATATTAGTCCAGAAAGTGACAATATGAACTAAAATCTTCAAATAATAAATTTACATAATTTCTATTCGTCATTTTAGTTTTGTTAAGTCACTTTTGACGACGTGACAGTTGGTAAAGCACAGAATAGTGTTCAACCAAAATTGATGACATACATGTTAGGACATAATTAATTTAAATATTTTTAAAATTATACAAGAAATATGATAAGTTATAATTTTTTCCAATATTAATTAAAATTATTGGATGAAATACTATTATACTTAGATTATAATGAATCAATGATGATGGTGTGATTAGATGAATCATTATTCATTAATTTATCTTCTGAATCTGCGTTAACATCTTAAGATACTCACAGATTCTGACCAAACGATGGAGTAAATTAAACCAAATAGGATAATTAACATCCATTCATTCCCAATTTATGACATATCCATGTTTGGATATTATATAAAAATATTTGATGTTGTTTCATTTATAGTATGATTTTCATTTTGATGGCGAAGTTAAAATTTTATCAAGGGCGTTCAAAATTTTAATATATATCTCTAGAAAGTTATTTTAATCCATATATACATAATAGTATTAATTTTTATACGCACAATATTATTTTTCGCCTGATTCTGTCGGATTAAATCCTCAACTATTATTCTAACATAATCTCTCTCTCACTATAAAGTAAAATTGATATGCAATTAAATTTCACCCGTCTATCATAAAAATTGATATGATACAGTGTGGAAGGCTAGTTGCGTGCATAAGACATTTGTGCTATTTATAATTTGTGTGATACTCTATGTTACGTCAAGGCTTTTAACAAAATTTATATTCTTTTTAATATTTAATATATAATTAGGCTATCAAGCCACTTATCTTTTTGTGCAAGTTATGAATATTTATGTGAGGTTAATGCATATATGTTCATTATTGTCAAATTATGCTCAATTGAGCATATATTAAGCGGAAAAAGTTCTCTCATCTTCTATGTTCATTGATAAAAGTGCTACATTGTTAAGCTGAATGAGTACAAGCTTGACTATTTATTGTCCCAAATTAGATACTCCCTTCGTTTCAAAAAGAATGATCTAGTTTCTTTTTTAGTCTATTTCAAAAAGAATGACCCTTTTCCTTTTTTGGCAACACTTTCACTTCAACTTTCCACGTGACATGTTTAAGGTCACAAGATTAAAAGGCATTTTGGTACATTTGGCATAACTTTAGTTTAGAACCACAAGATTAAAAAGTCTTCTTACTTTTCTTAAACTTCGTTCCAAGTCAAACTAGGTCTTCTTTTTTTTTTTTAAATAGAGGGAGTACTACAGTTATCACTTTCCCTCTTATCTAACCGACTCAACTCGGGCCACTTAATCCAACTAATCAACTCCACTAATAGTGACCATAACTAACCAACTAATTTAAGTTATTTCAATATTCCCCCTCAAGCCAGAGAATGGAAAATATCAAGAACTCACAACTTGGATAGTAAGAAATTGTGTTGTGTCACTCCCAATCATTTCGTCAACAAGTTTGCAAGTTGAAACTTAGTAGACACATGAACTGGGTGTATAAGGCCTTCCTTAAGCTTTTCCCTAACAAAATAATAGTGGATCTTGATGTGCTCCATAGTTCATGAAATATAAGTTTTGCAGTAATCTGCATAGCTACTTTCCTATCAGGGTAAAACTGTGTAAGAGTTATTACTTCCACAGACAAGTCCTTTAGCAATCCAACCATGACTTCAACAACTACAACAACCATGCTGCGATATTGTGCTTCTGTTGAGCTGCAACTTATTGTTTGTTGCTTCTTGAACTTCTAAGAAATAAGTGAAGTCTCTAACTACAAAACAAAACCCATGACAAACCTTAGCTCCTTGTATGTATTAGGACAAGCAAACCAATTCGAATCACTATTGTAACACCTCATAAACCTAAAAAAATGAACAACAGGAAATTGGGTGAACCACGGAGGGGTTCACGACCATGAAAGGAACCACGGTCCGTCGACCTGCTCGTGGTTCACACCCAGTATGGTGGACCACGGGGCCCTTCACGGGCCGTGGAATGGCCCATAGAAGTGATACAAAGCCACCAGGGCTCAAGTGTTGGACCACGGGGCCCTCCAAGGGTCATGGTCTCAATGACGGGCTGTGGATGGGTCCGTCATCCAGACCTAGTAGACCCCAAGACACTGTGAGGAACAACGGTGGCCTTCACGACCCATGGTCCTTCACACGGTCTGTGAAATGGACCGTAGAGGCCTACCAGGCCTGAAGGCAGGGCAGGGCCACGACCCAATCTACGGGACATGGTCCTAGTGACGGCCAATCAGTCCCCTCGTGGTCGGCCCTCGCCAGCTTTTAAATTGGGGTCGTTTTGGTCTTTTCCCTATGCATTGGACATTTAAACTACGTCGTTTAACACCAAAACTATGTCATTTTACTCAGTTTAAGCCTAATATTCTAGTCGGACATTACCCAAAACCCTCATTCACCAAAAGTTAGAACGAAAAAAAGAGAAAGAGGCGCCAGTTTCTTTCAAGAACAATCAACAGTGTTCTTCAGAGTTCAGCCTTGAAATCCAAAGGATTTCTCCGTAGATTTCGTCACTAGGTAAGTAGGATTTCACTAGTGGGTTCCTTTCACCCATTAGGTCCCTAGAATTCAGTTAGTTCTTCAGATTCTCATAAACTGTTCTGACTTAGGGTTTCTAGATTTTCAAGAATTATTGTGATTATTGTTCCCTTTATCTAAATAACTTGTTTCTTGATAATTTAGTATAATTCCATGCATAGAACTAAGAACCCTAGTTTGTGTAGATTCTCTTGGTTCATGAATTACACTTGCTAGGTCAATTAAACAGATGATCATGCTTTATATTTCGAATGTCACATTATCAGTGTATAATCTTTGCATTCTCAGTTAGCATGTCAGTATTTTGAGCTACTCAGTATTTCAGTTATATTTCAGTCATATACATATTCAGTTGGGAGTAGACTTAGCACCGAGTTGAACTAGGGTTCAACGTACCCTCATAGTCCCAAAACTACGTGCCCCCTTAGGATTATAAGTCCACTCTATTGGGCATCATATTTAGTGATCACGCGCCAGTCATGCCTTTATACCCCTGGCAAGGTATATTGGGTCCTATCGATGGGGCGTATACATCGGACTCCACATTTAACTCACGTGGTTTATGTCGGTTAATAGTAGCTCCCATAGTTAGACTCTTAGTGCATTTGACTAGGTTTTCAACCTTCATATTAGTTTACAGTTCAGTATGTTATCGTCATGATTAGCACTTGGTCATTGCATTCAGTTTAGTTCCTTTCAATTATACTCCAGTACATGTCTATATCTTGTTTCAGATTATATCATTGCTCAGCTATGCAATGTTCAGCTTATATAATTATCCAGTCTATATTGTTGCTCAACTTTTATACTTTATTTAGCTACATATCTATATCCTGCATGCTCAGTACATTTCAAGTACTAACGCATATTCTGCGCTACATCCTTTTATGATATAGGTTTAGATACTCAGCATCCAGTTCACGCATATATCGATTCTTAATCCGCATTCAACAGCTTCAGTGGTGAGTCCTCATATTTTGAGGACAATAGACATACTTTCATTTTTAGTCTTTACTTTCAGTTTTCAGTTTTCAGTTTTCAGATTTGTTAGAGTTAGCTGGGGAGCATGTCCCAGCAACTCAACTCAATTAGAGGCTTTTCAGACATAATAGTAGATTCAACTTGAGTTGTTAAGTGGTTGTTTCGGTTATCACTAAACTCTTAGTATTTTTACATTCAGACTATTTGGTCTTTGTCCCCACATCAGATATTTATTGATTTGGCTTTCCCTTAGGTCATTTTACTTAGTTATTGTCAGTATGTTTATGATATGCCACATTCAGGGTTAGCTTGGGGTCACTCATGATCCTAGGTCCCGTATTATGTCAATGGGGTAGCCTCAGGGCGTGACAAACTTGTTATCAGAGCATTAGTTCAAGAGTCCTAGGATGTCTAAAAGCCGTACTAAGTAGAGTCTTTTTCATGAGTGTGAAGCGCGCCACACCTATGAGAGAGAGGCTACGAAGTGTTCTAAGAAAAACTTCCCCTTTTTCTTTTCCAACTCGTGCTATAGAGTATGAACTCCATTTAACCTCCTTCTAACTTGTACTCTTCACGTTTTGGAAAATTCCTCCCAGAAGAGTTAACATAAGGAATCAGCGAGCATCTCCAGCAGACCCATTGAATAAGCAAGTCACGCATGCCGAGTTCAAGGCTGCTTTCAAAGTTCTTGCTCAGTTCAGGACCGCCCAGGTCAATCAGCAGGCTGTGGCCCCAGCTTCACCACAGAGTAACATTAATACAACAAGAATTCAGGACTTTAATCAAATGAACCCTCCGAAGTTTCATGGGTCTAAGTAAGAATAAGATCTGCAAGAGTTTTTCGATGATATCCAGAAGGCAACAGGCATTATGAGTGTCACTCTAGTCGAGAGTGCAGATTTGGCCGCCTATCAGTTGAAGGGAGTGGCCTACACTTAGTACCAACAGTTGAAGGAATCTCATGGTGCTAATGCAAGTCCGGTAAGTTGAAAACTTTTCAAGACTGCTTTTCTGGACAGGTTCTTCTTGAGAGCGCTAAAGGAGGCTAAGGCTAATGAATTTATGAACTTGAGAAAGGGGTCGATGTCTGTCCCTAAACTCTCTCAGAACCCTTCTTAGTCAATACTCCAGTTGGTGACCCAGTTATAGCTAAACGGGGATACGAAAATTGTCTTGTCACAGTCTCTTAGAAAATTACCTCAGCATACCTTGTAGGGTTAAAAGTGGTGGACTTTGATATCATTTTAGGCAAAAAAATTGGTTACATTCTTGTTATGCCTCAGTCGATTGTAGAACTAGGATCATTCGGTTTCAGTTTCCAAACGAGGCAATCTTAGAGTGGAAAGATAGCAGCTTAGTGCCTATGGGTCGATTCATCTCTTACCTTGAGGCCAAAAAATTTATTTCCAAAGGGTATATCTATCATCTTGTTTGGGTTAAGGATTAAAACTCCAAAACCCCAACTCTTGAGTTAGTCCAGTAGTAAATGAGTTCCAGAAGTGTTTCCAGAAGATCTTTTCGGAGTTCCTCCCGAAAGGGAAATCAACTTCGAAATAGATCTCTTTCCCGATACCTAGCCCATTTCGATTCCACTTTACAAAATGGCTCCATCTGAGCTTAAGGAGTTGAAAGAACAGTTGAAATACCTTCTAGATAAGGGCTTCATCAGACCCAGTATCTCTCCATAGGTGCTATAGTGTTATTCGTGTAAAAGAAAGACGGTTCTTTCAGGATGTGCATTGATTATCGTCAGTTAAACAAAGTCACAATCAAGAATAAGTATCCCATCCCTAGGATTGATCACTTGTTCGACTAACTTGAAGGTGCTAGTTGATTTTCTAAGATAGACCTTAGATCCGACTATCATCAGCTCAGAGTCAGAGATAGTGACATCTCGAAGACAACCTTCAGGACTCCATATGGTCACTATGATTTTTTTTATGTTATGTCGCTTGGACTAACAAATGCTCCTGTAACTTTCATAGACTTAATGAACAAGGTGTTCAAACAATATTTGGACTTGTTCGTTATCATCTTTATTGATGATATCCTCATTTATTCTCAAAGTGAGGACAAGCATGCGACTCATCTAAGAGTTGTTCTACAAACTCTCAATGTTCTCCAGTTATTCGCTAAGTTTAGCAAATGTGAGTTCTGGTTACAGTCCAACGCTTTCCTTAGTCATGTGGTATCCAACGATGGGATCCGAGTGGATTCTCAAAAAATTGAGGCAGTAAAGAACTGGCTCAGACCCATCTCTCCAACCGAAATCAGAAGTTCCTTGGGTTTGGTTGGTTATTACCGGAGATTTGTTGAAAGATTTTCATCCATAGCTTCCCCATTAACCAAGTTGACTCAGAAGAAAGTCAAATTTCAGTGGTTAGATGAGTCTGAGAAAAGTTTCTCAGAATTGAAGACTAGGTTGACTACAACTCCTGTCTTGACTCTACCAGATGGTGCAGACAGTTATGTGATTTATTGTAATACATCTAGGTTCGGTCTAGGTTATGTGTTGATGCAACGAGGTAAGTGATATACCGTGATTTTACGGTATTTTTGATGCATTTCAGTTGGAATTTTGTAAGAGTCTTGAGCATTTTGTTATTAGATATGATGGTTTTGTGTAATTCTTGCTGGAAATAGGTTCGGATGTATGGATTGAGATAAGAGCTGAAAATTACAGAAGTGGCCAGTGACAGAGCCAACCACGGACGGTAGGTCCTTTGACGGGCCGTAGGTGATGCAGCGTAGATAAGGGTTCAAGGAAATCTGACCAAGGGTCGTTTTGGTCTTTTCCCTATGCATTGGACATTTAAACTACGTCGTTTAACACCCAAACTATGTCGTTTTACTCAGTTTAAGCCTAATATTCTAGTTGGACATTACCCAATTCCCTCATTCACCAAAAAGTTAGAACGAAAAGAAGAGAAAGAGGCGTCAGTTTCTTTCGAGAACAAACAGCAGTGTTCTATAGAGTTCAGCCTCGAAATCTAAAGGATTTCTCCGTAGATTTTGTCACTAGGTATGTGGGATTTCACTAGTGGGTTCCTTTCACCCATTAGGTCCCTAGAATTCAATTAGTTCTTCAGATTCTCATAAACTGTTCAGACTTAGGGTTTCTAGATTTTCAAGAATTATTGTGATTATTGTTCCCTTTATCTAAATAACTTGTTTCTTGATAATTTAGTATAATTCCATGCATAGTACTCAGAACCCTAGTTTGTGTAGATTCTCTTAGTTCATGAATTACACTTGCTAGGTCAATTAAACAGATGACCATGCTTTAGATTTCAAATGTCACATTATCAGTGTATATTCATTACATTTTTAGTTCGCATGTCAGTATTTTGAGCTATTCAGTATTTCAGTTACATTTCAGTCATATACATATTCAGTTGGGAGTAGACTTAGCACCGGGTTGAAATAGGGTTCAACGTACCCTCATAGTCCCAGAACTACGTGCCCCTATAGGATTATAAGTCCATTCTATTGGGCATCAGATTTAGTGATCACGCGCCAGTCATGCCTTTATACACCTAGCAAGGTATATTGGGTCCTATCGATGGGGCGTATACATCGAACTCCACTTTTAGCTCACGTGGTTTATGTCGGTTAATAGTAGCTCCCATAGTTAGACTCTTAGTGCATTTGACCAGGTTTTCAACCTTCATATTAGTTTACGGTTCATTATGTTATCATTATGATTAGCACTCGGTCATTGCATTCGGTTTAGTTTCTTTCAATTATACTCCAGTACATATCTATATCTTGTTTCAGATTATATCATTGCTCATCTATACATTGTTCAGCTTATATAATTATCCAGTTTATATTGTTACTCAACTTTTATACTTTATTTAGCTACATATCTATATCCTGCATGCTCAGTATATTTCAAGTACTGACGCATACTCTGCGCTACATCCTTTAATGATATATGTTCAGATTCTCAGCATCCAGATCACACATATATCGATTCTTGATCCGCATTCAGCAGCTTCAGTGGTGAGACCTCATATTTTGAGGACAATAGACATGCTTTCATTTTTAGTCTTTACTTTCAGTTTTCAGTTTTGTTAGAGTTAGCTGGGGGGATGTCCCAGCAACTCAACTCAGTTAGAGGCTTTTAAGACATAATAGTAGATTCAGCTTGAGTTGTTAAGTGGTTGTTTCAGTTATCACTAAACTCGTAGTATCTTTTTAATCTGACTATTTGGTCTTTGTCCCCACATCAGATATTTATTGATTTAGTTTCCGCTTAGGTCATTTTACTTAGCTATTATCAGTATGTTTATGATATACGACATTCAAGGTTAGCTTGGGGTCACTCATGATCCTAGGTCTCGTGTTATGTTAATGGGGTTGTCTCAGGGGGTGATAAACTTGGTATCAGAGCATTAGGTTCAAGAATCCTAGAATGTCTGAAAGTCGTACTAAGTAGAGTAAGTGTGAAGCGCGCCACACCTATGAGAGAGAGGCTACGAAGTGTTCTAAGGAAAACTTGCCCTATTTCTTTTCCAACTCGTGCTATAGAGTATAAACTCTATTTAACCTCCTTCTGACTTGTACTCTTCGCGGTTTGGAAATTTCCTCCCGAAAGAGTTAACATAAGGAATCAGCCAGCAGCTCCAGCAGACCCATTGAATGAGCAAGTCACGCATGCCTAGTTCAGGGCTGCTTTCTAAGTGCTTGCTCAGTCCAGGACTTCCTAGGTCCATCCGGAAGCTGTGGCACCAGCTTCACCGCAAACTAACACTAATACAACAAGAATTCAGGACTTTAATGAGATGGACCCTCCAAAGTTTCATGGGTCTAAGTAAGAATAAGATACACAAGAGTTTTTCGATGATATCCAGAAGGTAACAAGCATTATGAGTGTCACTCCAGTCGAGAGTGCAGATTTGGCCGCCTATCGGTTGAAGGGAGTGGCCTACACTTAGTACCAATAGTTGAAGGAATCTCATGGTGCTAATGCAAGTCCGGTGAGTTGGAAACTTTTCAAGACTGCTTTTCATGACAGGTTCTTCCTGAGAGCACTAAGGGAGGGTAGGGCTCATGAATTTATGAACTTGAGGAATGGGTCAATGTCTGTCCATAAACTCTCTCAGAACCCTTCTCAGTCTCTACTCCACTTGGTGACCCAATTACAGCTAAACGGGGATACGAAAATTGTCCTATCACAGTCTCTTAGAAAAGTACCTCAGCATAGCTTGTAGAGTTAATAATGGTGGACTTTGATATCATTCTAGGCAAAAAATTGGTTACATTCCTGTTATGCCTCAGTCGATTGTAGAACTAGGATCGTTCGGTTTCATTTTCCAAACGAGGCAATCTTAGAGTGGAAAGGTAACAGCTCAGTGCCTATGGGTCGATTCATCTCTTACCTTGAGGCCAAAAAATTCATTTCCAAAGGGTATATCTATCATCTTGTTTGGGTTAAGGATTAAAACTCCAAAACCCCAACTCTTGAGTCAGTCCAAGTAGTAAATGAGTTTCTAGAAGTGTTTCCAGAAGATCTTTTCAGAGTTCCTCCCAAAAGGAAAATAGACTTCGAAATAGATCTCCTTCCCGATACCTAGCCCATTTCGATTTCTCTTTACAAAATGGCTCCATCTGGGCTTAAGGAATCGAAAGAACAGTTGAAATACCTTTTAGATAAGGGCTTTATCAGACCCAGTATCTCTCCATGGGGTGCTACAGTGTTATTCGTGAAAAAGAAAGACAGTTCTCTCAGGATGTGCATTGATTATCGTTAGTTGAACAAAGTCACAATCAAGAATAAGTATCCCATCCCTAGGATTGATCACTTGTTCGACTAACTTGAGGGTGCTAGTTGATTTTCTAAGATAGACCTTAGATCCGACTATCATCAGCTCAGAGTCAGAGATAGTGACATCTCGAAGACAACCTTCAGGACTCCATATGGTCACTATGATTTTTTTTATGTTATGTCGTTTGGACTAACAAATGCTCCTACAGCTTTCATGGACTTAATGATCAAGGTGTTCAAATAATATTTGGACTTGTTCGTTATCATATTTATTGATGATATCCTTATTTATTCTCAGAGTGATGACAAGCATGCGACTCACTTAAGAGTTGTTCTGCAAACTCTTAATGATCACCAATTATTTGCTAAGTTCAGCAAATGTGAGTTATGGTTACAGTCCAACGCTTTCCTTAGTCATGTGGTATCCAAAGATGGGATCCGAGTGGATTCTCAAAAAATTGAGGCAGTAAAGAACTGGCTCAGACCCATCTCTCTAACCGATATTAGAAGTTTCTTGGGTTTGGTCGGTTATTACCGGAGATTTGTTGAAGGATTTTCATCCATAGCTTCCCCATTGACCAAGTTGACTCAGAAGAAAGTCAAATTTCAGTGGTTAGATGAGTCTGAGAAAAGTTTCTCAGAACCGAAGACTAGGTTGACTACAACTCCTGTCTTGACTCTACCAGATGGTGCAGACAGTTATGTGATTTATTGTAATACATCTAGGTTCGGTCTAGGTTATGTGTTGATGCAACGAGGTAAGTGATATACCGTGATTTTACGGTATTTTTGATGCATTTCAGTTGGAATTTTGTAAAAGTCTTGAGCATTTTGTTATTAGATATGATGGTTTTGTGTAATTCTTGCCGGAAATAGAATCGGACGCGTGGATTGAGATAATAGCTAAAAATTACAGAAGTGGCCAGTGACAGATCCAACCACGGACGGTAGGTCCTTTGACGGGCCGTAGGTGATGCAGCGTAGATGAGGGTTCAAGGAAGTCTGACCAAGGGTGGAACCACGGAGGTCATCGAATCCCCGTAGATCGAATAACGGACCATCTTGCACGTCTGTAGTTTGTGATCAGAGAGTTGAAGTTCTAGTACTTGAACCACGGAGGCAAGTGACGGACTGTAGTAGATGAGTCCTGATTTGGACTCATTTGGCGCATTATTTTTATAGAGTTAGTGTCCTCAAATGCTTAATTTGTGCCATAAACTGATGTTAAATACTTGATTTTCAGTTATATGGAATAAGGAACAAAGCATGGACACTAACAGGCAAAAAGGAACAAAAAAGCTGAAGAAATGAAGAAGGGCGAGCCTGAGGATCACCAAGAACACTTGGTGTGTCGCCGGGTGGTTCATCTGATCTCCTAAAGTTCCAGTGTGCCAAACCCTAAAGGAAGAAACCAAGTCGATGATGAAAATGAGCAATCGTCGTGTAGTTCTGCAAAGCAAAGATAGATTACCCAAAGTTACAGACCTCGAGGATGCTAAATGTTAAGGCAAAAAGGTGATGGAAGAGGTCAAAGGGTGGCTCGCCGAGTGGCCCTTTGTGGCTTATTTTCGACGACTATAAATTAGATTTTGAACATTAATTTAGCATCAAATTTTTAATTAATTTTAGTCTGGAACAGTTTTCTCTGAAGTTTCTAAGTAGACTTGAAGGTTTTGAGACTCAATTTGGAGATTTTGCAAATGGGTTTCAAATTTTCTGCGAATTGGAACATTGTAAAGCTTGAATTACTCTTACCCAGTTGATGGCTAATCAATTTGGAAACGATTTTTATCTTTTTTATGATGTTCGGTTAAAACCCCAATTCTTGGGGTGTGATAATGTGATTATAGGCTGAATTAGTTTATGGGTATTGTTAATTACTAGTTTAAATGCTGAATTGAAGTTAGTTTAATCATTAATTAAGGTTTAATTTATGAATTGTAGTTGCAAATGCAATTCTACTTTTGTGTTCTTGTCTTGGTCGAGCGTGAGGTTTTAGAACTAAGGTTTTGATTAATGATTGGTAGGTATTGGGTTGAGCTGGATTTAGCTCGAAAGAGTGAATCCTAAACCCAATCCTACCCATCTAGCTTGAAAGAGTGGATGAATTAAGGTGTGGGCTATTCTTCATTGTTATGCTTGTTGATGTTCGAAAGAATCACCTGATTCGGGATAGTTGTTCGAGAGAAAGCTATCTCTCATATAGTCTAGCCTACTCACTAATGTTTAGTTGTTTACTAGTAGCTTCAATTACCCATATATCATAATTTTCCTGTAATCGATCACATCCCGAGAATCTTTCTCCCTATTGTTGTTTCGAGTTGTTTTGTGATTGTTTTGTAGTTGATAATTAAAACCAAAACCCCCATTTGACATTCGTGTCACCCGTTTTATTTGATTAATTTATTTTTCGATAATTTTTATTTTGATGGCTGATTAGACCACGTTTGCACTTCCTATTTGAATTTGAAGCGCGTACCGCTCCCTGTGGAATTTAACCCCAACTCATTTAGTTGGGTTTTATACTTACTTACGTCGTTGACACCTAGAATTGGATGAGGTGTGCTTGAAATGTTAAATCAGTAGTCCAGTCCAAGGACCGTAGGTCCAACCGTCGTCTGAAGGCCTTAAATAATTTCCAAATGTTGATCCACGGAGGGAGACCACGGACCGTAGGTTGACCCACAGTCCGTAGGTTGTTTCGTCGATTGAAACCGCGTCTGAGCAGTTATTTTCTTATTTTATTTCCTACTTAGTTTAGGATTTTTGTACTATAAATATTAGTTGTTCTATATGTTTTTGAGAGTTAGACATTATTGTAAAGTTGTTTTAGTCTTTTGGAATTATTTTGCAAACTCTTAGCAATTTAATTTCCGGAAGTTGGTTTATGCAATTTGACTTTGAATTTCAATTCAAGATTTTGGTTTTTATCTATTTTAATTGTAAGTTCATGATTTCTTTTAACCTAATTATGAATTGTTAACTCAAGCATGAGTAGCTAAATCCAAAACTAGGGTTGTGGGAACCATGAGCAACTAACAACATATGAATAGTAACTAAGTAATTCTTGAATAGTGTTTATGCATGTATTGTTAATCTTTTCGTTTAGAAGTCTTTCTAGCGGTGTACAACGTTAGAAATTGCCTCGTTCCTACTTGCCTTACCAAGGGGGTAACGAATGAGAAAATGATTAAACAACAGAGATTTAGTTAAGGATTTTCTTTTATCTAATAGTCTGGCTTTAATCAATTGACGTGAGGGTGAAAACCCAACTAAATTGACACAATGACTAATCTGGGGTAAATGTAAGGGTTAGTAAATCACACACTTGTAGATTTACCAAGTCACGAGTGAAAGTTCCTACTATGATTACCAATCACGTAGGGATTCATAACTTATCAGCCTTGCATGTCAAACACTTGGAGAGGATTACTATTAGTAGGATTACTACGTTAAGAGCTAGTGGGGAATACGTATACCCTAGTTTCCATCTTATATTTATAACTCAAATTGTGAATCTTGTTTGCTTGTTACTTAATCATTCAAATCAACAATTTGTTACTTAGTTACAACATCCCCCTGTTTACTTTTCTCGGAAATAGTTTGGCTAAAAAGAGATAATTGTGAGATAAGTTTAAGTCTAAACCATATTCCTTGTGGGATCGATCCCAACCTACAAGTTGGGTTCTTTACTTGATAAGGATCGATTATACTTCTTTAGGGAGATGTAATTTGAGCATATCAAATGTTGGTGTTGTGTCGGGGATTACTGCTTTTAGAGTAAGTTTAACTACATTATTGAACTTTAGTCAAGTATTTCTTGATTTTACGTTTTTGTTTTCTACAGGTCTTACCTATTGTGTATGCCAAGTACACGGAGTCTTGGCGAACCCTTGACCCCCTACGATCCTGAATTGAGAAAAACTTTGAGAAAAATGGCTAATCAAAGGTTACACAATAATCCAATATAAGAGGGTCAATGAGATAGAGCCCAATTACCACCTCCTGAAGTGTTGAATATACATGTTCAGTTTTAGGAAGGTAATTTGATAAAAAATGCAGAAAGGGTGCAGAATCCGCCAGCACCGAGGGTTCGTGATAACTATAGGGTAGATTATGATGCGGTTGAATCAGAAAGGCCTATTGTTCTCCCTCATCTAACTCCAGGACATACATTTGTGGTGACCGATAGTCTTATGCAAATGCTTACAGTAAGAGGGTTGTTTTCTAGGTTAGCTTCGGAAGATCCATATGCTCACATGGCTAAATTGAAAAATATCTGTAAGAGCTGTGTGGGATGATCGGAATTGGATGTGAATGTCATAGGTTTGAGAATTTTCCCTCTATCGTTGACTGTTGATGCTGCTATGTGGTTTTCTGAGCTACCATACAATTCAATCTATACATGGGACCAATTGCATAAGGTGTTCATGGCAAGGTATTTTCCGGTATCTAAGAAGTTAAACCACAAGGATAAACCGAATAATTTCTCAGCACTACCTGGAGAGTCGATAAGCAGTTCTTGGGATAGGTTCACTAGGTTCATGAGGAGTGTTCCGAATCACTGCATAAATGATGAGTCACTGAAGAAGTACTTCTACAGAGGACATGATGACAATGGAAGGGTTGTGTTAGATACTATTGCCGGAGGATCATATGGTAAGTGCACTTTTGAGGAGATTGCTGAAAAACTTGAGAGGATTTCCCAAAACGATAAGGCATGGAGCACTAGGAAGGCAAATACTGGTAGAAGCACGTTCACGGTCCAAACTGCACCAAGTTAATCCAATGATGACATTCGTGAAGAGATGGCTCAAATGAGGACATAATTGTCTTGGTATTAAAGCATATGAGTGGAAGTGCAGAAAAAGTGAATATGGTAAATTATCTAACTAGAACTCCACCATTGCCAGTTGAGGAATGTTACTATGAGGAGGATGCAAATTTGTTTAATGATCAGACGGGGGGTTTCTGAACCAACGCCCAAGGTTTCAATTTGGATAATTGGCGCCAAGGTGAAGGAAACCAAGGTCGGAACTATGACAACTACAACCGAGAGGGAAACTATGTTCGGGACGGGACCTTCAATTGTGATAACAATTACAACCGGAATAACTATGGCAACATGAATGAGAGAGTTGGGCCATATGTTCCACCTGATAATAATAGAGAATCTAGTAATAGAGAGGGTGGCACTAGTATGACTCGCATTGAAGATATGATGCAAAAGATGATGAAGAGGTTTGATGTAACTGATGAAACTGTGAAGGAGATGTGTAATGATTTATCTGGGATTGGTCAAAAAGTTGATGCCTATGCAGTGTTGATCAAGCAACTTGAGCAGCCATTTAATCAATTGTCCACTACTGTAAACCCACGTCAACCTGGCACACTTCCTAGCAACACCATCCAAAATCCGAAAAATGATGGGCATTGTATGATAGTCACTACTCGCGGAGGAAAACAAACTATTGATCCCCCAATGCCGTCTGAGGTTGAAAGAGTGGTAGAAAAAGATGCGGATGAGATTGAGGTTACTGGACATTCGAAAGATTCTACAGAAAAGGAAGTTGAGGTGACCCAAAAAGGTGTTCCCATGCCTAGACCTCAACCTCTCTTTCCACAGAGTTTGGTGAAAAAGACTGAAAAAGGAAAATACCGCAGGTTTATAGCAATGTTCAAACAACTTTCCATCAATGTCCCGTTGATAGAAGCTTTGGAGAAAATGCCTAGGTATGCAAAATTCATAAAGGACTTGGTGACCAAAAAGGGGGCTGTCAGTTTTGAGGATGAAGAAAAGTTACAACATTGTAGTGTTATTGCTACTAGGTCAATTGTGCAGAAGAAAGAAGATCCTGGAGCTTTCACTTTTCTTTGTACCATTGGTATGTTGCACTTCTCTAAGGCCTTGTGTGATTTGGGTGCCGGTATTAATTTGATGCCATTGTCGATTTATAAGAAATTGGGTTTAGGAGCTCCAAAACCGACAGCGATGCATTTACTTATGGCTGATAGAACTATAAAGAGGCCCATTAGAGTGTTGCAAGATGTCCTTGTGAAAGTAGAGTCATTCATCTTTCCGGTGGACTTTGTGAAATTAGATTTTGAGGTTGATTTTGAGGTTTCCATCATCTTAGGGAGACCATTTCTTTCTATTGGGCATGCCTTGGTCGATCTGGAGAGAGGGTAGATGAAGTTTCGATTAAACAATGAGGAGGCAACTTTTAACATCTGTTGGTCTATGAACCATGAAAGTGATCTTAAATCGGTATCCGTGGTGAATAACATTGTGGGACAAGAATCTGAGGTATCCATTAAGGAAATGTTAGGTGTTGATGTGCTAGCAGCGGTGATGATGAATTTTGATAGTAATGGTATTAATGAGTATGATGAGCTAGTTGCTGCACTTGATAGGTTCAAATTTCATTTCAAGCGAAAACGGTTGGAATTAGATATGAAGAATCGTGACACCCCACCTGCAAAATCATTTGTTGATGAGCCTTCAAAACTGTAACTTAAGGTTCTTCCATCCCACTTGTAGTACGTATTCTTGGGACAAAATAGCACATTGCTCGTTATTATTGATGTTAACTTGAGCGAAGGGAAAATAGAGGCTTTGATATCGATGTTGAAGCTGTTTAAGAGGGCTATAGGATGGACTATTGCGGACATTATTGGGATTCCTCCAAGCATTTGTTCTCACAAAATCCAACGTATGCCAGACAGTAATCCAAGTGTTGAGCATCAAAGGAGACTAAATCCCCCTATGCAAGAGGTTGTGAAAAAGGAGATAATTAAATGGCTAGATGTTGGAGTCATATATCCCATTACCGATAGTAGTTGGGTCTACCCTGTTCAATGCGTACCAAAGAAGGGAGGAATCAATGTGGTTCCCAATGCAAAAAATGAGCTTGGCCTGGGTGGAGAGTGTGTATGGACTATCGAAAGCTAAATGCATGGACTGAAAAAGACCATTTCCCATTGTCGTTCATGGATTAGATGCTCGATCGTCTCGCTGGTAAAGGTTGGTATTGTTTTCTAGATGGATATTCTAGATACAATCAAATCTCCATAGCTCCGAAAGACCAAGAGAAAACCACATTCACTTGCCTTTATGGGACATTTGCCTTGAAAAGGATGCCATTTGGGTTATGTAATGCTCCAGCGAACTTCTAGCGTTGTATGATGTCGATATTTTCATATATGGTGGAGGACACGATAGAGGTATTTATGGATGATTTCTATATGGTAGGTGACTCGTTTGATGACTGTTTGACACATTTGGCTAAGGTACTAAAACGGTATGAAAAGTGCAACCTTGTGCTCAACTGGGAAAAGTATCACTTTATGGTGAAAGAGGGTATAGTTTTGGGTTATCGAATTTCACAGAAATGTATTGAGGTTGATAGAGCTAGAGTTGAGTTACTAGAAAAGCTTCCACCACCCATCTTTATAAAAGTGTTCGAAGTTTTCTTGGGCATGTCGGTTTCTACCAGAGGTTCATAAAAGATTTCTCAAAAATTTCACACCCATTGTGCAAGCTACTCGAAAAGGAGTATAAGTTTGATTTTGATGATGCTTGTCTGAAAGCATTTGGAGAGTTGAAACAAAAGTTAATTTCGGCACCTATTATTATTTCACCAGATTGGGGACAACCATTTGAAATGATGTTTAATGCGAGTGGGGTGGCGCTTGGGGTAATATTAGGATAGAGGAGAGAGAAAATTCTTCATCCGTTCTACTATGCCAGCAAAGCTCTGAATGTGGCCAAAAAGAATTACATTGTGACTGAACATGAACTTCTTGGTGTGGTTTTCACATTTGAGAAATTTAGATCCTACTTGCTTGGTACTAAGGTCATTGTGTATACTGACAATTTTGCATTGAGGTATCTCATGGCTAAAAAGGATGCAAAACCAAGGTTTATTAGATGGGTGCTCCTACTGCAAAAGTTCAATTTTGAGGTGAAAGATAGAAAGGGAACATAAAAGCAAGTTGTTGATCACTTGTCCAGACTAGAGGAGGAAGCTATGATCAAGCTAGAGCATGGAGTTGAGATTAATGATGCATTCCCTGATGAACAGGTATTGGTTGCTTCTTATGATCCTATCCCTTAGTTCGCAAATTTTTCTAACTACTTGGCAAGTGATTTCGATCTATCAGATTTGTCATTTCACCAAAGGAAATTTTTTATGTTTGATGTGAAGAACTTCTTTTGGGATGAGCCTTACTTGTTTCGTGTCTGTGCTGATGGGATTATTCGTCGTTGTGTGCCCGAGGTTGAGATGATGAGTATACTAGAGGCGTGTCATTCATCACTTGTTGGTGGGCACCATAGTGGTATCCGAACTGCCCATAAGATTTTGCAGTATGGGTATTACTGGCCTACCATCCACCAAGATGCTCATGATTTCCCCAAGTCTTGTGATTGTTGCGAGCGTCAAGGAGGAATTTCGAAAAGGCAAGAACTACCTATGAACCCAATACTGGTGATTGAGCTTTTTGATGTTTGGGGTCTTGATTTCATGGGTCCGTTTCTGAGTTCGAATAGGATGAAATATATTCTTGTTGCGGTTGCCTATGTATAGAAATGGGTGGAAGCAATTGTGCTTTCAAACAATGAGGGAAAGAGTGTCACCGCATTCCTGAAAAAGAGTATCTTCTCTAGATTTGGTACACCTAGGTCAATTATCAGCGATAGAGGTTCTCACTTTTGTAACAAGTTGTTCAAGGCATTGCTAGAGAAATATGGTGTTCTTGACAATGTAGCCACTCCTTATCCTCCACAGTCTAGTGGGCAAGTTGAGGTGTCAAATAGAGAGATAAAGCAAATCCTTGCAAAGAAGGTGAACGCCAACAAAACTGATTGGTCAAGAAGGCTTGATGATTCTCTATGGGTTTATCGCACCGCATTCAAGACTCCCATAGGTATGTCCCCCTACCAACTTGTATATGGGAAGTCATGTCATTTGCCTGTAGAGCTAGAGCATAAAGCAATGTGGGCACTCAAGAAGTTAAATTTTGATTGGGGCGCTGCTTCAAGTCAAAGACTGAATGAGATGAATAAGCTCGACGAGTTTCGCCTAAAAGCATATGAGATTTCAGCCTTATACAAGGAGAAGATGAAGAAGTACCATGATCAAAAGATTGAAAAGCGCAAATTTGCTCCTGGTGATCTGGTATTGTTATTTAACTCAAGGTTACGCTTATTTCCTGGCAAACTCAAGTCCAAGTGGACCGGGCCATTCAGAGTAACCCAAGTATGTCCACATGGAGTGGTTGAACTCGAGAACAAGGAAGAAACGAAGTTCAAGGTGAACGGCCAAAGGATAAAATCCTATTTGGGGCAAGCTGAGAGTATCAATGAGGTGATAGAAGAATGGAGGCTTGGTGAAGTTTGAGTAACCAAGGGGTCTGCGTCGTGCCACGACATTAAATCAAGCGTTGCTTGGGAGACAACCCATGATGTATAATCTAGCCAACTATAGGAAGTTACTTTTCGATATAGGAAGTTTTTCTTAAATTTGTAGTTTTCTAAATAGTTGTTTATTAATTTTTAGTTTTAGCGTTGGCTAGATAGAGATAGAATAAGGTATGTTTCTAAAAAGTGTCTAGAAATTATAAAAAAGAAGTCCTAAGGTTTGCTACTTGTGCAGGGATGAATAAGAAAAATCTGCAAAAAAACAAGTTGTGCAGTGGTCTACGGATCCCATCGACGGTCCGTCGGTCTAGCCACGGACCGTGGGTGGCATCCATAGATCCCAGGTATGTATTCTAAATTTTCTAAGTGTTAGCGTGAACCACGGAACCCATCGACAAACTATAGGTATACCCACGGATCGTCAATTGGGTTTCGTAAGTCCAAGTTAGGGTTAGAGTCGACCCAACTCGGATCCTATTTAAATTAAAAACCCTTCATTTTAAAACACCCCTCATTTCCCTCATTTCACCAACCGTTTCAAGCCATCCAATTACACCATTTTGATCCATTTAATTCCCCCATTCACTCCTATATTTCCCCCTCTTCCATTTCTATCTCCCCATTTCTTCCCCAAATCTGCCCACTTCTCCATTTTCTCTCCTCTTTTCCATAAGATCATTCTAAGTCCGGGTGCGGTGTCAAGTTGCTTAGGTCTTAAAAAGAAGTCGATACAAATTCACTCCTCAACTTCGTTTTACTTGTAAGGTAATTGATCTCACCAAAACTTTGATTTGTCTTCATTGCTTAATTTGATATCAACGAAGTTGTACTTAACCTTGGGTAGGAATTTGCATGAGAATTTGGTGTAATCTAGTCCTAAAACTACCCTTGGGACGATGGTGTTTGGAGTGCGTTGCAAAAACTAATGAAATAAACTAGGTTTGATAAGTCTAGTTTGAAGTCTTGACTGAGGGTTTCAATACTTGCTTGATTTAATATGTAAATTGAATGCTTGAAACCCTAGAAATGATAGATTATCGCATAATATGTTTAAATGCATGTGTAGACTTGAAGAAATTGGTGATTATTATGTTAATGTTGTTATAGTAAAATTTTGGAATTTGATGCCTGGCACAGTGCTCGTACACTGCCACAACAGACGGACCGTAGGTCGTGGTCCGTCAACTGCATGCACAAAAAAACTATTTGCTAAGTGGTGAACCACGATGTTGACTATGGTCCGTTGTTCCATCGATGGACTGTTCTGCACATCTGTGGTTCCAACTTCAGAGACCAAAAAGGGACCCTCTGACCTATGAAAGGGACTCACGGTCTGTCACTCCATCGACGGACCGTAGTTACCCACCGTGAGTCACCAAACCAACTACTGCTTGGAATTTTTTTTATTTTTTGGCTAAGTCCTACTCTTGTTCTAAATTTTTTTCTCGGGCATTCTTATGTTGTTTTGGTACTAACTAGTCCTCCACTAGTACCATGGCACCAAAACAAGCTCAAGTGTACATAAGGGAAGGCAAGTCTAAGTCTATTGCCCCGTCCCGCCGCATGGTCGTGAACTCCAATGAGGATAAGTACGTCCCTAAGACCACCAGGGCTCCCCCACTGTCTCCCGGACTACGAGGAACTGAGCCCGGCAGATACATACTTCTAGTGACTAGGTCGAGGTCACTGCCCCCAGTCTGAGAAATGGGCCACACCAGCAGTAGAGTCGCATTCCACCTCCGAGTCGCAATCCGGCTCCAGTGCCGATGGTACTTCCACCTCTTCTTTTGATGCCAATAGCACGGGGATGCCCAGGACCACAGAGTTAAGCCGGTTCCCAATGCCACATAGCCGAACAGATGGTGCGTTGCGGGTCAGTACCAGATATATAATGATGGGAGGTGTTCGATGAACATAGGAAGATGGCCAGAACCATTACTAAGGAGCGATGGGTATTGACAGGGAGCCTTCATACCGTGCCCGCTATTGAGGAGGTGTTCAAGAGGCATAAATGTGAGTGGATGGCTCAGAGCCCGAGTAACTTTAGCGAGAAGATGACTCGTGAGTTCTATGCCTCCTATGCCGCCACCGTCCAAAATGTTATTTCCAAAAGGGCTAAGCCATTGGACCAGCCTCCATTTCAGGCCACACTAGTGCGGAACTTTTCCGTTGACATCTCCGAGGCTACCATTCTCCATTTAATTTACATCCTAGCCCACACTCTGACGATTAATACATCAGAGTACAACTACAGGATGAGTATTGTTCAGAGTGGGCCATTTTAGAGGGATGTCGAGCAGAGAGAGACATTGCTGAGGTGGATGGCCCAGCATATAGCTAAGGATTGAGAGGAGACTGAGTGGGTGAAGAACATGACACTGCTTATCATAAAGGAAACCCTGAGCTTCGCTGCGAAGTTCTTTTGGTCCGTGGTTCATACCAAACTGTCCCCTACATAGGCGAATAATGTTGTTACTTGGGATCGGGCTGTGATGATAGCAGCAATTATGGTGGGGCTGGATCATGATTTCTCCCGCATTCTGATCACCGAGATTTATAAGAGGGCCTTCAGGACCACCACTACTCTGCCCTTCCCGTGATATTCCATCTCTAAATGGAGGCTTCAGTGCCTATTTGGCATTGTGATAGGTTGCTCAAGGTGACCAAGACTATGGACATCGGCCTTATTAGAGATGATAACAATCTTGCTGCACCACAGAGGGAGCCACAAGTTGACCTACCACCCTTGGGTGTTGATCTTGATGAGGATGTGGAACAGATTTAGGCTAATGACACTACTGTACTTCCCATTTCTGCAGAGGCATAGGCTCCCCCCTCTACCGCCACCAGTCAGGCCGCGAGCTTATCCCAAGCCACTCCCCCATCAGGGTCCACTTTAGTCCCTCTAACTCGATTCCAGAAGTTAGAGGCCCAGATATCCCCTTACTGCAGCACATGAGGCCCTGGATGCAGCGATCTGTTGAGGAGTCTAAGGCTCGTATGGAACAGATGATGGACGGGAAGATTCAGGAGGTCCACAAATGCCTAGATGCATTTGAGTTGAGAGCCTTGGAGAGACATGCACCCACAATAGATGTGACCACTTTCCAGACATAGTTGGCTAAGCTCCGTGCTGATGTTGATGCTATTCTGGCCCTCTGCTGAGGTTATACCGAAGTCTACACCTGAGGCTAAGTAGGTTGAGGTGGTGATGTCTGCACTATTTGGCAATTTGTTGTTGGGAAGCGACACTGCTCTTCTGAGCACACTTCTGATATTGATGAGGCCCGACGGGCAAGACAGAGAGAGCGAGAGGAGTTGGCGGAGGCCTAGAGACAGTCGATCATTGATGAGGAGATACAGCAGTAGAGGGCCCGTGAGATAGGTGTTGGTTTATTAGGTTCGAGGAGTACTACTGAGGGTGTTCCCACTGTAAACAAGGACGCTACTGATAGCGTTCCTATTGTTGATCCAGTGGGTTTCGGGAAACCGGACCCACCCGTTTCTTGATGGGTCATCGACGCTTA
This sequence comes from Solanum lignicaule, assembly GCA_029582545.1. Lineage (NCBI taxonomy): Eukaryota > Viridiplantae > Streptophyta > Magnoliopsida > Solanales > Solanaceae > Solanum > Solanum lignicaule. Next base: position 15,063 of record JAJOOF010004425.1, on the reverse strand, counting down.
TGCGCCACAGGTTTGCTTCACCTTATGTTTATTTTTCTTTTTTGTGCAATGAAGGCAATTGCACTAATTTTTCATGGGGGTGAGGTAAATGGGTTGTGAGTGATAGGGTGAAGTTTGAGTAACCCAACTCATAACCTTCCCTTGGGTATTCTTGCCTATTTTCTTTTTCCCCAAGGGACTGTTTTACTTTTCTGTTGAACAGACATGTGTAGGATTGTATGTGTAGAAGTAGATAGAAAAAAATGAAAGCATAATGGCATGAGAAGCATGAAATTGATACCTGTCCAATTTTTTTGAAAATGTGCTAGATTTATAGTCTGAATGTGTTGGATCTTCATATGACATGATAGGAAGCGTTATGATAACATGCTTAAGCTAAAACTTAAACTAGGTGCTTCAATAATTCAATAATGAAACAATGTGCCAAGAGTGAGTGAAGATAATTGTGTATGTTTATGTAGTGTGTGTCAATCTGGAACTTGCCTCGTTGGTCCTGTTAAGACAATCTAGGCTATGAATTGGGAAATGACCATAGGCCCTTGTTCAAATGAGTCCACTTAATCCTAACATGATATAACTAAAAGAAATAAATTCTCTCTTTAATCCAAATGTTTGATCTTACTGCAGAAAACTTCTTTCAATACACCTAACTCCCATTCCCTAAAAGACTATATTGACCCTGGTCCCTCCTTGGACATGTGCACCTTAACTTAGTCCAAAAGCTTAAGTTAAGGGTGGCTATGAAAAAGGAAACTGAAAGAAAATGGTATGAAAAGAGTTGTGTGTAGAAGAATAAAAATGATAGAAAAAGATGTGAATGAATTCAAAAAAAAAACAAATAAAGAGTGATAGTAAGGCTGAATAACAGAAAAGGATAAGTGAAAAAAAAAGTGAAAAAGAAGAATGAAAATGGCAAGTCACATCTGTGCTGAAGAAAGTCACTGAAAAGAGCAGAAAATCAAATATGTCAGAATTGGTTGAGAAAAAAGGTAAAGAGCCAATGTAATGTCAAGGAGGGCAGAAAAGTCACTAAAAATACCCAAATGTATCCTACTTGACCTTGATCCTATGTTACAAGCGAAGAACATCCTATAGTGATCCTAGTGACTAGTTTGGAGAGTCTATGCAGTGAAAGTAAGAGCAAGCCTATGGTATTGAGCACTAACTGTATTGAGTTCACTTCTAAGCGTAAGTGTTGACTAAATCCTTGAACTTAAAAATCAGATTTGTTTTGTAAATAAGGATTTCTTTGAAGTCAGGGCACTAGTTACATTGTTGGAGAGTTGGTAACTTGGTGTTGTTGAAAATGTATGTGATGATATATCTTGGTCTGTCTAGTCATGTTTTGATCTGCATGAGTTAACTTATTGAGTCTAAATTGAAAGGTTTGCACTGAGTGAAAGACTTGATTGAGAAAGCCATGTGATTGCTTAAGTTTGTATGTTTGCTTCTACACAAGTGTCGTTTAGAGTTTTAGTGTATCGCTTGAGGACAAACAACAATTTTAAGTTGAGGGTGTTGATAAACCGTGATTTTACAATAATTTTGATGCATTTCACTTGGAGTTTTGTGTGAATCTTGAGCATTTTGCTATTAGATATGATGGTTTTTGTGTAATTCTTATCGGAAATAGGTTCGGATGCGGTGGATTGAGATAAGAGGTGAAAATTGCAGAAGTGGCCAGTGACGGAGCCAGCCACGAATCGTAGGTCCTTTGACGGGTCATAGGTGATGCAGTGTAGATGAGGGTTCAAGAAAGTCTGACCAAGTGTGGAACCACGGAGGCCATCGACGCCCCGAAGATCGAATGACAGACCGTCCTACACGTCCGTCGTTTGTGATCAGAAAGTTGAAGTTCCACTACTTGAACCACGGAGGCAAGTGACGGACCATAGTCCAGTCCACAGACCGTAGGTCCAACCGTCGTCTGAAGGCCCTCAAATAATTTCCAAGTGTTGATCCACGGAGGAAGACCACGGACCGTAGGTTGACCCATGGTTTGTAGGTCATGTCATCGATTGTAACCGCGTCTGAGCAGTTATTTCCTTATTTTGTTTCCTACTTGGTTTAAGATTTGTGTACTATAAATATTAGTTGTTATTTTCGTTTTTGATAGTTAGACATTATTGTAGACTTTTGTTTTGGTCTTTTGGAATTAGTTTGCAAACTCTTAGCAATTTAATTTCCGGAAGTTGGTTTATGCAGTTTGACTTTGAATTTCAATTTAAGATTTCGGTTTCATCTATTCTAACTAAAAGTTCATGAATTCGTTTAGCCTAATTATGAATTGTGAACTCTCAAGCATGAGTAGCTAAATCAACAACTAGGGGTGTGGGAACCATGAGCAATTAACAACGTATGAATAATAACTAAGTAATTCTTGAATAGTGTTTATGCATGTATTGTTAATCTTTTCATTTAGAAGTCTTTCTAGCAGTGTAAAACGTTAGAACTCGCCTTGTTCCTACTTGCCTTACCAAGGGGGTAACGAATGAGAAAAGGATTAAGCAACAGAGATTTAGTTAAGGATTTGTTGCTATTTAATAGTCTGACTTTAATCAATTGACGTGAGGGTGAAAACCCAACTAAATTGACACGATAATTAATCTGGGTGAAGGTAAGGGTTAGTAAAGCACACACTCGTAGATTTACCAAGTCGCGAGTGAAAGTTCCTACTAAGATTACCAATCACATAGGGATACATAACTTATCGGCCTTGCATGTCATACACTATGAGAGGATTAATATTAGTAGAACTACTGCGTTAAGAGCTAGTGGGGAACACATATACCCTAGTTTCCATCTTATATTGATAAGTCAAATTGTGAATCCTGTTTGCTTGTTACTTAATCATTCAAATCGACAATATGTTACTTAGTTACAACATCCCCCTGTTTACTTTTCTCAGAAATAGTTTGGCTTAAAAGAGATAATTGTGAGTTAAGTTTAAGTCTAAACCATATTCCTCGTGGGATCAAGCCTAACCTACAAGTTGGGTTCTTTGCTTGATAACGATCGCTTATACTTCTTTATGGAGGTGTAATTTGAGCGTATCAGTAAGGTCATAGCTTATGCTTCTAGACAGCTTAAGGTCCATGAGAAGAACTACCCAACTCATGACCTCGAGCTTGCAGCCGTAATATTTTCCCTAAGGATTTGGAGACACTAATTGTATAGTGTTCATATTGATGTGTTCACAGATCATAAGAGCCTCCAGTATGTGTTCACCCAAAAAGAGTTGAATGTGTTTTACCATCTTGGTAAGGCCAATGTAGTAGTTGATGCTCTCAACAGACTATATATGGGTAGTGTAGCACATGTTAAGGAAGAAAGGAAAGAGTTAGCCAAAGATGTTCACCGGTTTGCTCGCTTAGAAGTTTGCCTTACGGACACATCATATGGGGGTGTAATAGTTCAGAATGGGTCAAATCTTCATTGATAGCAGAGTTAAGGAAAAGCAGAATAGCGACCCGATATTACTTCAGTTGAAAGGTGCAGTTCATCAGTAGAAAGTTGAGGTTTTCTCCCAAGGGGGAGATGGTGTACTTCGTTACCAAGGTCGTTTATGTGTTCCTAACGTGGGTGAGTTAAGGAAACAGCTCCTTACAGAAGCCCATGATACCAGATATTCTATTCATCCAGGTGCCACTAAGATGTACCGTGATCTACAAAAAGTCTTTTGGTGGAACGGCATGAAGAGGGACATAGCAGACTTTGTGGCTAAGTGTCCTAATTGTCAACAGGTTAAGGTAGAACATCAGAAACCAGGAGGTATGGCTCAAGAGATTAACATTCCTACATGGAAGTGGGAAGTGATAAACATGGACTTCATTACGAGTTTACCTCGTACTCGCAGATGACATGACTCAATTTGGGTGATAGTAGACAGAGTCACTAAGTCCGCTCACTTCTTGGATGTCAAGACTACAGATTCAGCAGAGGACTACACCAAACTCTATATCAACGAGATAGTCATATTGCATGGGGTTCCCTTGTCTATCATCTCAGATAGAGGTCCTCAGTTTACCTCTCATTTCTGGAAATCATTTCAGAAAGGTCTTGGTACACGGGTAAATCTCAGTACAACATTTCATCCGCAAACTGATGGTCAGGCAGAGCGTACCATTCAGACCTTAGAGGACATGTTGAGAGCTTGTGTGATCGATTTCAAGGGTAGTTAGGATGATCATCTACCTCTCATAGAGTTCGCCTATAACAATAACTTTCATTCCAGTATCAGATGGCCCCGTATGCGGCACTATATGGGCGTAGATGCAGGTCCCCGATTGGTTGGTTTAAAGTAGGTGAAGCAGCCTTGATTGGGCCAGATTCGGTTTATGATTCTATGGAGAAAGTTCAGCTCATCAGAGATAGACTAAAGACAGCTTAGAGTCGTTAGAAGTCCTATGCAGATGTGAGGAAAAGGGACTTAGAGTTTGAAATCGATGATTGGGTTTTCTTGAAAGTGTCAAGAGAAGCTCAGTCCCAGATATGTAGGTCCGTACAGAATCTTGAAAAGGGTTGGTAATGTGGCTTATGAGTTAGAGTTGCCAGCAGAACTAGCAGTGGTTCATCCAGTCTCTCACATTTCCTTGTTGAAGAAGCGTGTGGGTGACCCGGCATCAATAGTACCATTAGAGAGTGTAGCTGTGAAGGATAGTCTCACTTATGAAGAAGTGCCAGTTGAAATTCTTGACCGTCAAGTTCGCAGGTTGAGAAATAAGGAAGTCGCTTCAGTGAAGGTTTTGTGGAGGAGTCAATCCGTAGAGTACTTGGGAAGCAGAAGCTACTATGAAGGCCAAGTATCCTCACCTATTTCCTTTCGTTTCCGTTTCAGCTTGAGGTAATAGTTCCTCTCCAGTCTCTCAATTTACTCTTGTGTAATTCAGTCTCAGTATCTTGTTCCCTAAGTTATTCTTGCATTTCAGCATATTTGTATGTTCATAGAACTCAGTTCAGTTAGGTATCAGTTTCTAGTACTTAGTGGTAGGGATTGCAGCTCCTACCTTCCATACTCAGTATGTTTAGACTTTATTCGAGGACGAATGTTCAAAGTGGGAGGTACTGTAATACCTCAAAAAGCTAATAGGCTGAACAACAGGAAATTGGGTGAACCACGGAGGGGTTCATGGACCGTGAAAGAAACCACGGTCCGACGACCTGCTCGTGGTTCACACCCAGCCAGTATGGTGGACCACGGATCCTTTCACAAGTCGTGGAATAGCTCGTAGAAGTGAGGCAGAGCCACCAGGGCTCAAGTGTTAGCCACGGGGACCTCCACGGGTCGTGGTCCCAATGACGGGCCATGGATGGTTCCGTCATCCTGATCCATTAGACCCTAAGACATTGTGAGGAACCACGGTGGCCTTCACGACCTGTGGTCCTTCACATGGTCTGTGAAGTGAACGGTAGAAGAGGCCTACCAGACCTGAAGGCAGGGCAGGGCGACGAGCATGACCAAGTTGACGAGTCGTGGTCCAAGTGACGGTCCATCAGTCCCCTCGTGGTCGGCCCTCACCAGCTTTAAGTTGAGGTCGTTTGGTATTTTCCCTGTGCATTGGACATTTAAACTACGTCATTTAACACCTAAACTATGTCGTTTTACTCAGTTTAAGCCTAATTTCTAGTCAGACATTACCCAAAACCCTCATTCACCAAAAGTTAGAATGAAAAGAAGAGAAAGAGGTGCCAGTTTCTTTCAAGAACAATCAATAGTGTTCTTCTGAGTTCAGCCCCAAAATCCAAAGGATTTCTCTGTAGATTTCGTCACCAAGTATGTGGGATTTTACTAATGGATTCAGTTAGTTCTTCAGATTCATATAAACTATTCAAACCTAGGGTTTCTATATTTTCAAGAATTATTGTGATTATGGTTCCCTTGATCTAAATAACTTGTTTCTTGATAATTCAATATAATTCCATGCATAGTAATCAGAACCCTAGTTTGTGTAGATTCTCTTAGTTCATGAATTACACTTGCTAGGTCAGTTAAATAGATAATCATGCTTTAGATTTTGAATGTCACATTATCAGTATATAATCATTGCATTCTCAGTTAGCATGTTAGTATTTTGAGCTATTCAGTATTTCAGTTACATTTCAGTCATATACTTATTCAGTTAGGAGTAGACTTAGCATCGAGTTGTACTAGGGTTCAGTGTACCCTCATAGTCCCAGAATTACGTGTCCCCGTAGGATATAAGTTTTCTTTGTTGGGCATCAGATTTAGTGATCACAACAATCATGCCTTTATACCCCTGGCAAGGTATATTGGGTCCTCTTGATGGGGCGTATACATCGGACTCCACGTTTAGCTCACGTGGTTTATGTCGGTTAATGGTAGCTCCCACAGTCAGACTCTTAGTGCATTTGACCAGGTTTTCAGCCTTCATATTAGTTTACAGTTCAGCATGTTATCTTCATGATTAGCACTTGGTCATTGCATTCAGTTTAGTTCCTTTCAGTTATACTCCAGTACATATCTATATCTTGTTTCAGATTATATCATTGCTCAGTTATGCATTGTTCAGCTTACATAATTATCTAGTCTATATTGTTGCTCAGCTTTTATACTTTATTCAGCTACATATCTATATCTGCATGCTCAGTACATTCCAAGTATTGACGCATACTCTGCGCTACATCCTTTCATGATGTAGGTTCAAGTACTCAGCATTTAGATCACACATAGATCGATTTTCGATCCGCATGCAACAACTTCAGTGGTGAGTCCTCATATTTCGAGGACAATAGACATGCTTTCATTTTTAGTCTTTACTTTCAATTTTCAGTTTTGTAAGAGTTAGCTGGGGGCATGTCCCAGCAACTCAACTCAGTTAGAGGCTTTTCAGACATAGCAGTAGATTCAGCTTGAGTTGTTAAGTGGTTGTTTTAGTTATCACTAAACTTTTAGTATCTTTACATTCAGACTATTTGGTCTTTATCCCCACATCAGATATTTATTGATTTAGCTTCCACTTAGTTCATTTTACTTAGCTATTGTCAGCATATTCATGATATGCCAGATTCTAGGTTAGCTTGGGGTCACTCGTGATCCTAGGTCCTGTGTTATGTCAAGGGGGTAGCCTCGGGGCTTGACAACAATACACTACCAACTCATCTATGAGACCTTCTCTCATAAATATACCCAATCCTAATGACCCTTCAATATATCTTACCACTCTCTATGCAGCCATTCGATGTGATTACTTAGGATGTTGCATGAACTGGCTTCGTAACTAAACAACAAAGCATATGTTTGACCTAGTAATTGTCAAGTAAGCAGTTTGCCCATGAGCTTTTGATATCTGCATATGTTCTTAAACAAAGGATCTTCATGAGTTCCTGTATATTTGTCATGTTCTCTTGAGGTAAGCTTGACATTAGCTTCCAGTGGTATGTGTACAAGTCTAGCTCCTGCTAGTCCAACACTATATATGATTTTCAATGCATACTTCATCTGATTCATCAAAATTTCATATTAAGATCTCAAAACTTCAATCTCTAGTAAATACTTCAATTCACCTAGGTCTTTGACCTTGAACTGACTATGCAAATACTTATTTATATTATCAATAAGTGTGTGATTGCTTCTTGTAAGAAAGATATCATCACCATAAATCAACAACGCCACAATATCATCACCATAATATTTAGTGAATAAAGAATGATCATGTGAACTTTGCTTGTAGACTCACATCAAGCAAGACAATGGTTAACTTAATGTACCAATGTCTTGAGGCTTGCTTGAGTCCACGCAATGTCTTCAATAATCTGAACACTCTAGTCTCCTCCTTACTATGAAACCCTTGAGGTAAAAACATATAAACTTCTTCACAATGATCTCCTTGTAAGAATGCATTGCTTACATACATATGAAAAAGGCTTGAATCTTTAGAAGTTGTCATAGTTATAACTGTTCTAACTGTCTCATATTTGCCACTGAGAAAAAGTTTCATGGTAATCCAATCTTTCTTTCTGTGTATGTCCTTTATCTACCAACTGGGCCTTGTACTTGTCAATTTCTCCATCAACCTTAAGGTTGAGTTTGTACACCCACTTTGACCCTATAGGTTGCTTACCGGGTGGTAATAGCACTAACTTCCATGTCTTATTTCCTTCTAAGGCATTGATTTCTTTCTGTATAGCATCAATCCACTCATCATGTTGGAAAGTTTCTTCGAATGTCATTGGTTCCTAAATAGCTAAAAAGAAGCTCAAATAAACTTGGTACTTGTTAGATAGGTGAGAATAACCAGCATAGTTGGGAATAGGGTATGTGCAGTTTGTTGCAGTCTTGCCGACATAATCATCTAGCCATATAAGAGGTTTGACATTTCTTAGAGACCTTTATTGGCTATCCTAAGGTAAAGCAACTTGTTCCTCATCATGGACTTCTTCATGATCAACCTCATTGATATCTTCAGAAAACTCTTCATCAACACCTGCAAGGTTTATATCTCTTGAGACTATCGTTGCAGTAGTCTCAACAGGTAAATCAGATGGAATTATTACTTGTGTAGCCTCTTGCATGAATGTGTCAGGAATGTGAACATAATTTCCTCAGTAATTGAGTCGTTAGTGGATCCAAGTGGTGTGACAGTAAATATATCTTTAGCATCATAATGTTTTCCATCTTTAAAGGGAAATATTGTCTCTTTAAATATTACTACATATTTACTGATAAATAAAAGTCTATTTCATATTCATACAACCTGAAATCCTTTTGATTTTCACAAAATCCTATCATGACTACCTTTCTAGCTCTATCTTGAAATTTGTCGCCTCTAGGTAACACACTAGCAAATAAAAGGCAGATGATTAATTTTTACTTGCTTTCCAAATAACATTTTATATGGTGATTTAAGATCCAACAACTGATAATCTGAGAACCAATATTAAATATCTTTTTAATTTACTCATTGATTTAATATTTTCACAAACCAAAATCGATAGATCAAGTCTAATCTACCTATGTACACCCCTAGTGATTTATACATTGCACTCGTCCTCCTTCTTCTTCTTTTTTTCTCTTCCTTTTTCTTTTCTTCTTCCTTGAATGAATTCACACAAATAAATATGCTTGCACTCTTCCTATCCTTGTTTGCAATTACTCTCTCTGTCTCTAATTACTTTTTCATTTTTGAATTGTCACACCTATTCAAAAAAAATTATTGACATAGTGAATTCACCATTTTATCTTTATTAATTATGAAGTGAATGAATTAAAAATTTAAGATTTTCAAGAAGTTCTACCTTTTTCAAAATTAATTAATTGAGGGTATAACATGTAAAAAAAAATTGTCCTTTCTTGATTTGTCAAAATGGACAATTAAAGGGGAAAAGTAAAAAAGGAAAATTGGACAAGTAATTAGAGACATGGGGAATATCATTTAAATCAAGATAGGAGATCCCATAAATTTCTATTAATCGTCACTAGTTAAAGCTTTATAAAGTTCTATTCAACATTATTGATTAATCTAACATGAAGTCTTCACATTATTATAAACAAAATATTAAAACATACTACTAAAAAAAACATATCGAAGATACCAACTAAGTAATCCAATAGTTTACAAGTCTTATCAATAATAATTAGCTGTTTGACATCTTAATTAGCGCATACTTAATCAATGACATAATAATGATTACAAATTATTAATTGTTAAAGTTAAGATAGGTGCGACTTTTGTGATATAAATTACTCCCTCCGTCCACAATTAATTGTCATGGTTTCCTTTTTTAGAGTCAAACAATAAGAACTTTGACCAACATTTTACGATGTATATTTTCATCATATTGATATGCAAAAAATTGCAACTTATAGTACTTTTCGTATAGTTTTTGAATATCTATTTTTTTTTTTTAAATATCGAATTAACGTAATCTAATTTAACTTTAAAAATTAGTCAAATTGACTTTCGAAAAGCGCAACATGACAAATAAAAGTGGACAGAGGGAGTACTGAATAATTAAAGGTGTTTGACTTAGGGATTAGTGGGTGGCTTGTACTAGCAGTTTGTAGAACAATGTTTCCAAAGACGTTTTTGAAGTGAGTCTCAAGATAAGATGGATCAAAAATATTTTGTGAGCAAATAAAAGACGTAAGTTTATAGAACATACGCCATAGAATTTGCGGTGTAAGTCTCAAACCGAAAAGCGTAAGTTTCAAACATAAAAGTGTACGATTTGAGCGTTAAATATGATTTTCACTGTTTTAAAAGTTTTTTGCTATCAATCATATTTTTTATTATTAGTGTAATGACATTTATAATTTATATTTTCCTAAAATATAACTTATTTGAAATCTGATTTTCGAATTTTTTTTCATCCTCACAAGTCACACGTTTAGTGGATCCCCTTTTTTGCCACATCAACATTTTAGAGGGCAAACACTATCAAATAAGTAACTAAATTTAAGAATTAATTAAATTATTGATAATTTTGATACACGACTAATAATTCATATCAAATTTAAAATAGCCTTGAAAATAATTCAACTTTTTCAATTTCTGAATAATTTTTTTCAGACTATACACTCAATTTTCAATAATATAGTTATAATCTTTTTACGTTTCTTTTCTTCTTTCTTCTATTTGCAATTCCCTTAACCCCAACTCTTTCATGAATGAAACCAATAATTCATAGTTTGATTATTCATCAAATGGACATTCATTTGCAATTTCTTGCTATGTAATGTAATGATATTTCTTATATATACATTTATAAAAAGAATTTTAGGTACACAAGTTAAAAGCAAAGGCGAAGTTAGGATTTTAATTTTATAGATTTTGAATTGTACAATGAGATTCCAAATGATAATAACTGAATTCTAAATTTAATATTGTACATACTTAATGATTTTATTAACACAAATATATTATTTGGACAAAATTTAAAAAATTATGTTGAATCCGTATGCAAGCTTCTAGCTACGCCCCTATTAAAACTCATATATGAAGTCATTATTATAAGTAAATAGACTTCAAACCTAGCAACAATATACTTGTTGAATTACAATATATATATATATATATATATATATATATATATATATATATATATATAAATACAGAAAATTGCCAGTTCATACAATTAAATACAAAAATATATATCAAGTTTGAGACAAGTGTAGAATCTTTTAGAAGATACTTTTCAACTGCTTGTGCACAAGGAATCTGTATTTAATGCCTACAATAATTATTATGTGCAACTTGTTTTTTTTTTTATAAAAAGAAATATATTATTTTATTCCACTTGGTTGTAACATTAAAAAAATTGAAAAGAATTAATGAAAGTCAAATTATAATTGGGTATTTATCAAAATTCTACCAAATCTGGAGGGGACCATAACGTTGTGACTTTTCTATGATGTTGCATGTTTTTCATTTTTCTTGTTTGTCTTTTCCTTGCTTACGTGACTGATGTTTATACTATTCTTTTTAATTAATAATTAGTGGAGCACAAAATTTATGTTATTTTTTTTCCAAAATATCACATTAAAATAAATGTAAGGCGGAGAATAGTCCACGCTCTTCCTTACACGGCCAACTACTCCCTCCCTTTGTCCCTAATTACTTGTCTATTTTTGAATTTACACACCTATTAAGAAAACAATTAATGACATAGTGAGTTTACCATTTTACCCCTATTAATTATGAAGTGGATGAAAAGTTCTACATTTTCAAAGTAATTAGTCATTTAATTGAGGGTATAATAGGTAAAAAAAATGTCCTTTCTTGATTTGTCAAAATGGACAAGTAATTAGGGACAACTATAAAAGAAAAAATGGACAAGTAATTAGGGACAGAGAGAGTATGTATGAACACAAAAACAAAAAGAAGTCCAATAATTTTAGAAAAGTATTTTTTTATAAAAAAAAAAAAAACTATTGAGGGCAGGCAAAGGCAAAGCGAAAGGGGACTAGTTTGGCATTGCTGATTTACCATTGGAGGCCAGAAATACTTATTTTGAGAAAAAAAAATATTTTTATTGAAAATTAAGTGTTTGGTAAATCAGTAAATATGCTTTTAAATGGAAGCAGAAACAATTTTTTTGCGGTTGGGAAGAAGCTAAAAATTTCTATTTTTTTTATGAAAAAGCAGAAACAAAAAATTATTTTTCTCAAGACTAAAATATCCTTTTCATATATACGAAATTACATATTTACCAATATATTTCTTTTGAATTAATTAGCATATTTCATAAGTTTGGTTAAATTTCGTTTAAGAATTTTATTTTATATAATAAATTTTATTATTTATTTTACGTTTATATATTATTATTTTATATATTATATATTATTTTACTAATTATTTTGTAGAATTAGAAAAAAGGTAACAATATTTTTTCAAGATTAGAAAAAAAATAACAATTCAAAATTTTAACCTCCCAAAAAAGGTATGATATTGATTGAAAATTAAACATGTAAATTTTAATTTTAAGAAAATAAAAATTTAATTAATTTTTTTATAATAGATATTTCAAATAGTTTCTCTCTATAAAATAATTTTAATATTAGAAGTACATTAATAGTTGTCCTTTTTTGTAATTTGACTCTTAAAAACACTTTTTAAAAAAGATTAGCCAAAAGCAGACACTTTTCAAATGAATTAGACAAACACGAATTGTTTTTTTTTTTCAAAAACACTTTTCTAAAAAATCATTTTAATAAGTGCTTCTAAAAATAAGTTATTTTAGCAGTAATGCCAAACAGGCTCTGAATCGAATTCTTACGAATTAAATGAAAATTTAAAAAGCTAACCAACTCAACAATTAAAAAATTTCATAGAGCATTATTTTCGATATTGTCATATGGGGAATAAGAAAATTACTCCGCCTCAATTTATAATATTAATTTTTCCTTTTAGTTAATCCAAAAAAAATTTCACATTTCTATATTAAATAACAATTTAACTTTAAAATACTCATTTATATCCATACAAACATCTATTACTTATATTAGATCGCAAATTTCCAAAATCTTTATTTTTTTTCTTTAACCTCATACCAAGTCAAACTAACTCATATAAAATGAGACGGAAAAAATATTTATTTTACAGAAAACTTGGCGGTCCAAGAAATGATGAAGGCAAAATAGCAATAGTAAATTTGTCACGACTCAAATTAGGAGGGAGGGTGAGTAGCACTCAATTATGTTGGCAGCGCCACCTTTAAATAGACCATGCTATCCGCCATTTAAATTTAATCGAGGTTTCAGTAAAGAAAGTGTCGGTGGCTGAGCGAATCCTTTTCCCTATCGTCTCATAGATACAAACAAATAGCTTCTCATAAAATAATAACAATGGAAAGGATCAAAACTACCCTTTAGCTATTTGAAATAGAGCACATATATCCTTCAACTATGTTTTGGTTCAAAACTATCCTTCCCGTCTTACTATTGAATCACTTCTACCCTTCCATTTAACGGAACAAGATGTGACATTAACGGAATAAAATGTGGCATTCAATGTGTAAACTATAATGCCACGTAGAAGTCCACCTAAGCACACCCACCCTACCCACTAAATGATTCGATCTTTCCCCTTCACTTCCACCATCAAATCTACAAACAATAATTTCTCCGGCACTATTTTGGCCCCAACGGACTTCATTTTCTCCTCCGAAATTCTCACATCCCCGCCAGACCCTTCCTCTCTTCTCCTTCGTTACCACACTCCCAAAACCCCTCTCACTTGGTTCAGCCTTTTATCCAATGTCATGGCGTTGAGATAAGCCCAACTTTGTTCAATAACAATTGTCTTTTCTTCTTCAAAAGTTCTACTAGAAATGTATCGATTTCTTCGACAAAGAATTCAATTGGGTTTGTTAAAATCAGGATCTCACTGTTCATGGATTCGATGCTGCTACTACGTTAACCATCAAACGGCCAGAGCTGTAAAGTTTTACTTCCGTTTCCGTTTCTATGACCTTCTAATATAGCTTTGTTCTCACAACCTGACGGTTTCTGTTACGATTACCCTCACCATATTGTTCCCCGACGGTACCGATTTGGGGATCTTGCTAGAAATGCCAAGGGTTTATGATTTTGCAGACCATTCCTCAGAACAAGACTCTAATTGTAAATTTCATCTACGACATTCTAACTATTAGCGGCGTTATTGTTAATAGTACGGAGGTTTATAGAGTTGATGGTAGAAGTGAAGGGGGAAGATTGAATCATTTAGTGGGTAGGGTGAGTGTGATTAGGTGGACTTCTACGTGGCATTATATTTACACATTAAATGTCACATCTTATTCCGTTAAATGAAAGGGTAAAAGTGATTCAATAGTAAAATGGAAAGGATAGTTTTGAGTCAAAATACAGTTAAAGTGTATATTTGTTCTATTTTGAATAGTTGAAGGATAGTTTTGACAATTTTCCATAATAACAATCTAAATGAACAAAGCCACCAATCAAATGTGTATTTATATATCAGTATCACCTATTCAAATTTGGCCTATTGTTAATTTTGACACCTCAATTTATTCAGTTATCAATTCGATACATGTGTATCTTGTGGACATCTGATTTTATCAATTGCATGCAAGTGACGTATCAAATTGAAAGATTAGGGTCTGTTTGGAAAGCCACCAGGTAATTGGAATTGGTGTAATTACTAGGGTAGTAATTACCAGCCTAGTAATTATACAGTCTACTAATTACATTGACCTGTTTGGTTGCTACAGTGTAATTACACTGTAATTACACATGTCATGTTTGGATGCCACAGTGTAATTACACATGTTCTGTTTGGATGCACAATTGCAAACATAAAATTATAATAAATTTTAAAAATAAATTTTTAAATGTTTGACAAAAAAATAATCTATCAAGTCTAATTAAAAAATGACGTGCAATGTAAATTCAATATTACTAAAACAAATGAAACTAAAAATATAACATAAGTAATAAATTCAAAACAAAAAATTTAACATAATACTCTTATAACAAATTTCAACATAGCAATAAATATGATTTATTTTTATTTCTTCATAATAAAGAAAACGTAAGTCTATAACCTTACTTAACAATAAATTCTATTTTAATTTAAAAATTAGAAT
>JAJOOF010004424.1:0-52559 GCA_029582545.1 Solanum lignicaule | reverse complement strand
CCCCCCCCCCCCCCCCCCCCCCCCCCCCCCCCCCCCCCCCCCCCCCCCCCCCCCCCCCCCCCCCCCCCCCCCCCCCCCCCCCCCCAACTGAAAATGAAATCATTTTTAAGTTTCAAACTTACACTAATCTCTGGTGACGACAACAATACCGAGACATGAAAAATGGAAGCAAAATCAAACGAGGTCTTCTTTTGTTCATTTTTAACAGTGTTGTACAAATGTTAGAATTTGCTTATTAACTTTAAATTAAATAATTACGTTTAAGTTTTATTTCAAACTTTGATGAAAAGAAATAAAAAATCAAATTCATTAATAGATTAATTTATAGATTTCTAAGAAATTTACTAACTATTATTTAGAAAGTCCTTTAATAATTAAATATGAGCTATTTAAATGATTATAAAGATAAGTGGGCTGCAGGGATTCAAACCTGCGCGTTTGGGCTTCATGAGAGAGCCTCCGACCGCTGAGCCACAGTAACTTATTGTGTCAAGGGTGCCCAAAGTATAAAATATAACCATTTTGAACAACATTTTACTTAGGTGTACGGTATAATGGATTGGTGTTATGGATTAGCCAGCCTAAGTCAGTAGGGAAATTGAGAATGGGCCTGAGACAATTAGGAAAAGCTAACGAATTAAATAGCCCAACAAAAAGCTACAAGACTATATCCTAGACTAATGCAAGGACAAGTACGTGAGAAAAGTTGTTATATGCAGGAGTATGACAAAGTAGTGGGGGGAAAGAATGATAGCAACATTTTCTTAATTCTCATCTTATTTCTTCTAAGTTCTCTCACATCTTTCTATCTTATTTTTTAGTATTTTTCATACTGCAATTGCTGCTCCTTGAGAGCTGAACTACCAAATTTCACTACTGTAATTGTTCTTCTTGACTAATCAACTTAAGTGTTGCTACTGTTTCGTTATTTGGATTGAAAATTATTCCAATTGGTGCTTTATTGCTTTGGACTCCATGGATACTTTTAATAAATCAGATGGTGTTGTACCGTCGGACTCTTGACGGAACTTTCTCTTTTATCAACTCATGTGGACAACTTGACTCAGTTAGTGCAGGATTTTATCTCCACAGTAGTTGTTCAGTCAACTGATGTTGATCCTGTTCATCCAAGGCGCCCGGCTGTGTGTTTATCTCCAGGATCTAACTCTTCTGGTCCGCTCACAATCCGACACAAACCAGCGGCAGTGGTTAGTCGTTTTAATAGTCAACACGCTGAGGCATGGTTGTTTCAAGCTGAGTGTTATTTTGAGTTTTATTCCATCCTATCGATCCATCAACTTTCATTGGCATCGTTCTATTTGGATGGTGAGGCTCTCGATTGGTATCGTTGGATGTTTCGCAACAAACAACTTTTTTATTGGCCACATTTTGCTAAAAAGCTCCATTTCTGATTTAGGGATACATCATTGCGCTCTCCAGAGGGCAGACTTTCGAGCTTCTACAAATGTCCATTGTGGCGGAGTTTTACGCCCGGTTCGAGGCTCTATCTAATGAAACAGTACACTTGTCGGATGAGTTTTTAGTTAGGTGTTGTATTTCGAGCCTTCGGTCAGATATTCAAGATGAAGTCGCTATTAGAGAGCCCACATCTCTAGAAGAGGCCATACATTTAGCTAATATGTATGAGCAGAAGATGAATTACGCTAAAAGTCCAGTTTGTCCTGCTTTTGCGAGAACTCAACCACTTTTGCACAACCCTAAACGCTGTCTCCTTTAATTCAATCTAAACCAACTGCTCCATCATCTACCTTTCCCAAAATTCCCTTCAAGAGCCTGACGGCCTCCGAAATCTAGGCTAGACGAGACAAAGGGCTCTGCTACAATTGTGATGAGAAATACACTATTGGCCACAAATGCAAGGCACTTCCTCAATTCCTGTTTTTTGAGGAGTCTTCAGAATCTTCAATCGAGTTGCCGGACTCTTTTTGTCCTGAGGATTTCCTAGCTAAAGAACTTCAATGATTAGAGGTTCAAGCTCATTCTACAATTTCATATCATGCCTTGGCAAGTGGTACTTCTCACGCTATCCCTCGTTTTAATGGCTATGTATGGGGTTCCCCTGTGCAAGTATTGGTTGATGGGGGAAACACTGATAACTTTGTGCAAGCACGAGTTGCCAAATTTCTGAATCTGTCTTTTGAGCCCGCACCTCCTTTTTCGGTGATGGTTGGCAGTGGTCAACATCTTTGCTGTGATGGGGTGGTACGACAAGTCCCTTTTATCGATCCAGGAGTGTGATATTGTGCTTGACTTATATGTTCTTTCACTACATGGTGCAGATATTGTTTTGTGGGTATCTTGGTTGAGTTCCTTGGGTCCAATTCTACAAGATTACTCTCGACGTCTATTTGAGTTCTCCCTTAAGGGACAAAAGTACAGCTGGATTGGAGAGCCTTCTGATAAGGCTCAACATGTGCAATTACACACGTTACGACGACTTTCTAAAACTGAGGCGATGACTTCTTACTTTTGCCTCCGACTGGTTACGCGTGAGAGTCCTGGTCCGCCTCCTTATCCTCTTGATATGGACTCCCTTTTGGCTTCATATAAAGATGTGTTTTTCAAACCACAAGGTTTACCTCGAGCACGCGAGCTAGATCATGATATCCATCTCAATCCAGGGTCAGGACCTGTTAATGTTAAACCCTACAAGTATCCCTATTTTTAGAAGAACATCATGGAACAATTGGTTGCTAATATGTTCACTGATGGAATAATTCAGCCTAGCACCAGTCCTTTTTCCTCACCTGTTTTATTAGTCTGAGAGAAAGATGGCACATGGCGATTTTGTGTAGACTATCGTGCCTTGAACGTTATTACTGTGAGAGATCGATTCCCTATTCCAACTATTGACAAACTTTTTGATGAATTACATAGTGCAATTTTTTTTCTAAGCTAGATTTGCTCTCTGGCTACCATCAGATACGTGTTCGTCCCGAGGATATGCCAAAAACAGCTTTTCGCACTCATAAAGGACATTATGAATTTCTTGTGATGCTATTTGGCTTGTCTAATGCTCCTTCTACATTTCAAGCTACAATGAATTCGATTTTTCAACCATTACTTCGTCGCTGTGTTTTGGTATTCTTTGATGATATCTTGGTTTATAGTCGGTCTTGGGGACATCCTTTGCAGCACCTCACTCAAGTTCTCCATATTCTTCGTGAGCACAAATTTGTGGCTAGACATTCTAAATGCTTATTTGGGCAGCCTCAAATTGACTATCTTGGTCATGTCATTTCCAGCAAAGGGTTATAGTTGACCCTTCTAAAATATCAGCTATTCAGTAGTGGCCAATTCCAACAAATGTTAAGAGGGTACGGAGTTTCTTAGGGCTCACTAGTTATTATAGGCGCTTCATTAATAACTATGCCACAATTGCTAGTCCATTGACTGATTTACTCAAAAAAGTGTCTTTCAAGTTGGGAGATATTGCACAGTTGACATTTGAGACTTTGAAGAACAAGCTGAGTTGCACTCCAGTCTTGGTTACCAGACTTCACACAGGAATTTCACGTGGAGACTGATTTTTCGGGCGTCGGTGTGGGGGTTGTCTTGTCCAAGAGAGGCCATCCTATCGCATTTTATAGCTAGAAGTTGTGCCCTAGAATGCAAAAAACTTCAACCTACCATCGCGAGATGTATGCCATTACTCAAGCAGTTGGTAAATGGCGGCAGTATTTACTAGGACGGCGTTTCACAATTGTTATTGACTAACAATCACTCAAAAATCTGACTGATCAAGTTATTCAGACGCCTGACCAACAACAATGGCTAGGGATGTTGGTTGGGTTTGATTTGCATATTGTTTATCGCCCTGGGAAGCTTAACAAGTTTGCTGATGTGCTTTCTCGACCTGTTGAAGGGACTTTAAATGCCTTCTCTATTCGAACTTTTGACTGGATTGATGAAATTTGAATGGCCACTTAATCCCATCCAGAATTTCTTGCCATTAAACATGGCATTGAGCACCAGACTGCTACCGACTCCGATTATGTCCTTCGAGAAGGATTATTATTTTTCAAAGGAAAACTAGTTATCCCATCTGATTCCCCAGTATGCATCCGTCTATTACAAGAATTTCATTCTTCACCTATTGGGGGGAACGCCGGGATCGCTTGTACTTTTCATCGTCTCTCATCTAATTTTTATTGGCACCATATGCAGCGAGATGTGCGAGCTTTGGTTACTTCTTGTCAAGTGTGTCAACAAATGAAGGACATGAATTGCAGACCTGTCGGCCTGCTGCAACCATTGCCTATATCGAACGTGGTGTTTGAGGAGATCGCTATGGACTTTATCACTTGCCTTCCGAGTTCTAAGGGAAAGGCGACAATCATGACTGTTGTGGACCGCTTGTCAAAATATGGGCATTTTATCCCATTGTCGTCCACTTTCACCCTGCATTCTGTTGCATTAGCTTTTGTAGCTAATGTCATTAAACTACATATCGTAACTGACAGGGATCCAAGATTTCTTCACTCTTTTTGGCAGGAAATTAATAGACTCCAAGGCACCTCTCTAGCTATGAGTACAGCGTATCACCCGTAAACTGATGGCCAATCTGAAGCCTTGAACAAGTGCATTGAACAATATCTGAGGTGTTTTGTTTCGGAGAGTCCTCACGAGTGGGTACCAATGCTACCTTGGGCTGAATTTTGGTACAACACTGCCTTTCATTCGTCTGTCGTAGTGACACCTTTTCAAGTATTGTATGGGCGGGAGCCTCCTACTATTTCTCGTTATGTGTTGGGCAGTGCTACAGATGATTTAGTCGAGAAGTACATGCTGAAGAGAGATGATGCTTTTGTGCTACTTAAGAACAACTTGTCGAAGACTCAAATTCGTATGAAATTATATGACGATGCTCGTCGAACAGATTTGCAACTGGAAGTTGGTGATTGGGCATTTGTGAAGCTCAAGCCTTACATGCAGCTTTCTCTCCGTTTGCAGCACCACCACAAACTCAGCCGGAAGAACTTTGGTCCTTATCGAGTGCTGAAACGAATTGGTTATGTTGCATACAAACTTGATTTGCCGACTGATGCACAAATTCACCCAGTCTTTCATATTTCTATGCTCAAGAAATGTGTGGGAACGTCTGCTGAGCAAGTGACACCTCTACTTCAAGTTCCTGTCGAAGATCAACACCCACCGAACCTTGAGGACAAGATTCTCGATTGGGAGGGAAGTATTGTTATGGATTAGCCAGCCCAAGTCAGTAGGGAAATTGAGAATGGGCCTGAGACAATTAGGAAAAGCCAACAAATTAAACATCTTAACAGAAAGCTACAAGACTATATCCTAGGCATTATGCAAGGACAAGCACGTGAGAAAAGTTGTTCTATGCAGGAGTATGACAGAGTAGTGGGGGAAAAAGAATGATAGCAACATTTTCTTAATTCTCATCTTATTTCTTCTAAGTTCTCTCACCTCTTTCTATCTTATCGTTTAGTATTTTTCATACTGCAATTGCTGCTCCTTGAGAGCTGAACTACCAAATCTCACTACTGTAATTGTTCTTCTTGACTAATCAATTTAAGTGTTGCTACTGTTTCGTTATTTGGATTGAAAATTGTTCCAATTGGATACCCTCAACACACTGTAGCTCCAACCCTGCCTGTAAATATGATATTCCACTGCTAAAATTCACAAGAAAACCATAAATAAAACGAAAAGAAATCAACCGAAAACGAACAAGTCATAGCAATTTCCTAAGCAAACAAAAAGATCTTCCTTTACCTGAGTTGCCGATTTTTTTTGGATTTGGGTTTGTTTTGATTGTTACTTAAAATTATTGTATCACATCGTTTTCAAATTCATCGTTAGACAAGTTCTATTTTGTGTAACAAAAATCGATTTAGTTAGATTGCGTCATTAACTAATTAATAGTTTCTTCTTTATTTATTATTATTTAATAATTCTATTTTATCATATATCCTACCTTTTCATAATATTTCTACCCGAACTCTATTTTTCTTGCTGATTGATCGTTGTTAATAATTTAACAAGTTTTGTAAAAGAAAAAAAATATAAACTTATTTTTATAGGTGTAATTTTTTTCATTTTCGTGGCTGGTGCAGTTTTTAAAGGTATTGTTTATGCTGCTTTTTATCCATATTTATATCTAGTGCAAATTTGTTGCAATTTTTAAGATTCGACAAAATTTCATGATTATTCTGGTGAGTCTTGCCCGTTTTGCCATAGATTTCCAAGTAAAATTTGGGGGAAAATTTTGGCAAATAATGCTTGTCCATACAATTTGTTATTATTTGGTAAATACTTTTGACAAATAATTCAAATTCTGAATTCTAGAAAAAATTAGTATTTGGGCCAAATCTCATTATTTGGGAAGTTTTAATAATTCAAATTCTACACCAAACTTTTATCTTTTACAAGAACACCTCTATAGTTGTTGTTTGCGCTGTTTTACATAATCTTTTACATGAACATCAAAGTACTGATGGAATATACAGTGAATATGAAAGTGATGATATAATTGTTGATGAAAATGATAGCAATCGGCTTAGGGTAACAAAGTCATATGCTATGTTATACAAACATATGGTTAGTTTTGATAGTTTTTAAAACTTGTGGGGTATAAATCATATTTCTGAAAAAAGTGAAATATATTTCCCAAATACTATGGCCGAACACATGGTGAAATTTCACCCAAATTTTCACCCAAATAATATTTGGAAATTTATGGACAAACGCTAGCTTATAAATTCACAAGTCAACAGATCTTAATATTTTTGGGAATTTTACACAAATTTCATAGTGTTAAGAGTTAATTATATCCTGATTCTATTTTTATTTTATTTTTCCAAATTACCAAAATTCCTTAAATTTCGTGGAATCGGGATACATCCCAAAACGTCGTGATACATCACGTCTCAATTTCAGGTACATCACTCAACATCTCGCTACATCGTGTATGGTGATGTATTCGACTGATACATTGCGTAAAGTGATGTATTACGTCCCGATACATCGCGTATAGTGATGTATCCGATCGATACATTGCGTAAAGTGATGTATCTGATAATAGGTGGGGAGAGAGTAGAGATTTTTGTAATTTTTTCAAATGGTAGAAAATTTTAAAGAATATGACAAAATAAGTTGTGTATTTAGATAATTTTTCATATATTTATGTGGTTTATAGGTTGAAGACACCAGCGATTTCTAGAAATTCGAATAGTCTTATTTTTTTATGGCTATTATATTTGCTAAGAAATGAAAGCTACTTATACAATCATTATGACCCACTATTTTATAATTTGATTGGACATGAAATTTAAAAATTATAAGAAGATTTTCAAAACCATCCAAAAAGAGAATGAATATTTTTATAGAAGAGTAATTTTTTTGCCAAATAAGTATGACTCAACATAGTGTCACCAAGTTTTTGTCAACTAAAAAAAAGTGTCGCGTACGAAAAAAGATTTTGTCTTAATTTATGTGATTTACTATCCTTCCAGATAACTCATCCTCATCATTTTGACTATATCCAGCCCTGATGCAAACGGATTTTATCTGTTCTCTTTGCAAGAATGCTTCAGAACAAAATTAACTCTTGACAATGTGACATTGATGTACCATAATAAATATATACCACATATTTTATTTTATTATGTAATTTTTTTTCTATAATAAAAACAAGTATTTTTCAAATTTAGGAGTTGAATGATTCTTAGTCCATCCAAAGTTAGTATTAAGTAAAACTGGGAAAAACCACAAATATCATCTCAAATTATATTTAAAATTTCAATGACACACTTAAACTTTTTTTACGGGAGTCATATTATCCCTTAAAATTTAAAAATAATAGGTTCTTCGTAAAATTTAAGTGTGCCATTAAAATTTCGAATATAGTTTAAGGTGATATTTGTGCCTTATTGCAATAAAATTTAAATGAGCTTTTGGACAAAAAGTCTAATGAAAAAAAAAGTAGTATACGGCAAATGAAATTTCTACACTAACCACTTGAAAGTCAAATCAAGCATCTAACTTGTAAGAATCTACAGTTTAATAAGCTATATGTGTTACTGTCTTTATTGGTACATTTTTTTAATTTATGTATATTCTATTTGATGTTATATTATCTAAAATAATACATAAAAGATTATAATATTAGCATTGCAAGAAATTTTAATTTAGGCATAAATATGGATAAGGAAATAATTGTTCCTCAAAACATTTTCCTCATCCTTTTTCTTGTATTTGAAGAAGATATTTCTATAAACAAATATTTTTTTATTAAAATATGCAATACATGTTATTTTTAATACACTGAACCAAACAAAACAGGAAATAATCTCAACATAATTAATATAAACATAACCAATATTTAAATTACTAATTTAAGCATTAATAATATACTCTATTCAGCGCTAGAGCTATTACAAGTCAAAAACATAAAAATAAATATCGTGTACACTGCCAATAAAAATGTCAATAGCAGATAAGACAACCAATAATACTAGAGTTATACTTAATTACTTAAGTACTAGAAAGCATTTGGGGGTGCAAAAGGCACAGGTAACTACAAATATTTCTGCAACAAGTTATTCCTTGCGCCTGCAAATTGGAAATTTGACTGCTCCCCCAATCGGGAGTTCCACCTTAGCTTGAAAAGTTTCTTCCTTTCCCTCATTATTAATTTTAAAGGTAATGTAGTAGGTAGCATCCCGAGGACCACCTGCATTTATCTTCACAATCTCCTCAACTTTGCGTTCCTTCCCCTGCAGTTAATAATAGATAAAATTAATACATTGCGCAACAGAAAATGGGCAAATAACAAGATATAGATCATACATCATTGTCAAAATAATACTTGATCGCCATTGAAGCATAACCCTTGATTTCATCAGCAAACTTAGGTAATCCTTCAAATTTTAGAAGAGGGCGGATGGGAGTATACATGGACGGCCCAGGGTATTCATCAAAGTCAAAACCCTATTAAGATACATACAAACAAAGAGATGAGAACTAATCAGAGTCAAAAGATTTATATTATAAGGCATAAGCCAGCATTTGAATTTTGAGTAAAATATAATCACAAATTCGATAGTTACTTGTACAACAACAGAATGTGTGTTGTTCATGGATCAGATTTTGTCATATACAAAAGTAATGCATGCACTATGTGAATTTCCAACCTTTTAGTTGTTACACAAAAAAAGACACTTCCAATTGTAGTGGATAGTTGGTGGGTGAGGGGTGACATGAAAATGTATTTAAAAAGGAAAAGTCCATGAAAACAATATAATCATTTTTCCATTCAAACCCAAACCATATCATAGAGAGCACCCAGAAGAAAAAAAAAAAACAAAAACAAAAATTGTATAGACAAGCTGTAACTTAGTCTTTGCAACATCAATTCTAGAAAGTATTGAATTCTTTTCCCATTTGTTTAGGAAAACTAAGTGAGTGCTTTGTAAATTAGTATAACCCATTAGGTTTAAAGTTTAAACAAGGCAAACATGAAGTACAAAACATGAAAAGCAAGCACACGGAACTTTAAACATTCAAGAAGAGTATTAACTTCAATCCCATCTCTACAATCAATTTTTGGTACAGTGTAAAAGTGCGGAGAGTGATGATGACATATTAGGTTGTCGATCATGTAAATGAATTTGTATGCAAGTCATTTCCTATCAATATTGCAAAACAAACTATCTGAGCAGATTCTGGTTTTGGTATCTAGTTTTACTGTCCTTCAAGTCCGCTAGAACAATTAGTGTTGTGTATTTATCAAACTGAGCTTGCACAAACTGAAATTCTAACTCGATTTTGTACAGTAGCTGTTGAATTAATGAGTAATTGGTTTAGACTTTTCATAAAGCATACTCGAGATCTGTATCCTTTGCTCAATAAATATTTTCTCTTGTCAATGAGATGATATAATTTGAGTTTAGCATTTTAGCCCATCCAAAGAAAAATCTCATGCAAGTTTTTGATATATTTGCTTTGAGAAAAAGAACAACTTTGCCCCCAAGGCCTAGCTCGAGTGGCAAAAGGTGGAGGATTTGTGGCCTAGGTTGCAGGTTCAAGCCCCACACCATGCAAAGCAAAACCCGGTATTTAAGTGGAGAAGGGTAGAGGGGCGGGCCCATTATCCACCGAGTTTAGAAGGCTGTGATTGGTCCAAAGGGCGGGTCACAGACGGATTTCTCGGTTATCAAAAAAAAAAAAAAAAAAAGAACAGCTTTTTTTTGGTTGACTACAACAGGTGGTGCTGGTTGATGGAACTTGTGTGCACAATAAAGCAAAATGGGTAAGATTTTTGTGTGAAGACAGATGGAATTCTGCAGGTATTTTCTTGTATTGATTTGACTCAAGGGGAAAGAAAAGAGAAGAAACAAAGAAAAGAGAAAGGGGCAGCGAGCAGAATGAAATGCATCGGAGAGGGAATAGGGAGGGGAAGAGAAAAGAAACGGTCAACCTTCAAAAAAAATTCTGAATCCTTTTACTTAAGTTTTCCGTTAATCATGGGTCTTATTGATCCAATTGTGTAACGGTGAGGGTAATTTTGCACCCAAACTCAAACAGAGGGTATAACGGCTCCATTTCCAATAGTTGGAGGGTATTTTAGGCACGTTTTCCTAAATTATATTTCCTTCAAATTTCGAACACACATATTTAGGCCTAAAAGTTCCTTACCAGTCAGTCATGTATTCAACTCAAGAGAATGTATGTCAAACATACACAACTTTGATCTTCCCACAAGCTTCAAAATAATACCTCCCCTTCTTAAAGCTTAACTAAAGAAAATAACTCTACTTATGCCTAAAGAACTAAGGGAACACATGAAACCAAAATGCATACAGCTATGCAAGGTGCCTTGCATTTAACAGAAGGTCAAAATGTAAATAGGCCATGTGAACCTGCCTAATGTCTCTTTAAACAGTGCTCTTCCAAACACTGTTAAAAGAGACCGAGTTCAAATCTGATGACTAAGTGGTGAGAATGATTCACCATCTTATTTCATAGAGTGTAGTGTCTCAATTAAGCACACCTAACATGCATTTTTATTGGATAGAGTATACACAGTATCAGGTTTATACGAATGTGATAATTGGAAAAAAAGGGATCTAAAATCCACATATATTAAAACCCTACACTATCCACTCCCAACCCATAAAAAACTAGTTGAGTTTAACCAGCTTTACCACACATAGATGCTAAAATGATGCAGAAAGGAGGAATGTGTTATTGGAATGTTAGTACATAAAATTCTATAGTGTCTTGAGCCATATACAGAAAAAAGAAGAAGTGCATATTGAAAAAGGGATTCATGTATAACACACGAACATCTCTAGGCACTAACTGAACTACACAAAATGATAGTACAATAATAAAAAGCATATTCAACATAAAGTTTAAAAAGAACAAAGAGATGGATAGAAATCAGGAAACCTATTTTTACATCACCTGGAGTCCCATGTAAATAGAAAGAAAAGACCATACAACTTCAGTTTCATATTTAGTATCAAATAAATCCATTTCATCGGACCAAGAAAAACAAAAACTTCCGTTTCAACCCGCACCCACCTCATAAGAATTGAACAAAATCTGTTTCAACCTGCCCTGCACCCACAATCATGTTCCCTGCCATGCACCCGCATAGGCTTAACCCGCCCTTCCCCGTTGCTATTCCTAGTTCTATGAACTTTTAACCTCTTCTCTCTCTATTTTCTTCGTGACAGGGAACTCAATTGCATGATTTTACAGTATCTCCAAGCTAGAAACACATGATCTAAATTCAATTCTAGCAGTCATAGTTAAATTTAAAGGAACAAACAAATTAGTTACAACAAATATCACAATTAAGGGATAGTACATTTACAAGTCAACAAATAGCTCATGACTATGCAAAAATTAAGGCATAGTAGATTAAATTATTGGTGTGGACAAAATATACAATAAATTTGTTTTTTTCAGTAAGTTGTATTTCCTCTTTCGACCTGCTTTAAAATGTTTTTCCTTGAGAAGATGGTCTATTCGAAACAACATTCGAGGGTAAGGTATGATATATGTACACTCTAACTTTAACTTACTACATACAATTTTCTCATGGCAATTGTGATAAGTGTAATAAGGAAAAGGAATGGTAAGAATGAACATACATCGCTCTCGTTTACTTGTTGAAAGTACTTGATAAAGGCGTCCTTATTTGGCCATGTAGTCCAATCTTCGGAATCATAGCCGGAAGACTCTTCATTCCCGTTTTGGTCTTCATCCTCAAACTTCAAATCAGATCCGGTCTCATCCTTCGCCTCCGCCTCCGCCTCCGATTTCAATTTCTTCTTGGGTGGCGATTCCTTCTCACCCCTTCCACAATCACACGGCATAGACATAGTTGTAGAAGCCTAACTTAGATGAATTTTTTGTTGAAGTGAACTATTTTGTGTTTCTTCTCGTGCTTGTAATGGACGTATTTTGGGGAATTTGAGTTATATATTTGATTTATGTGGGCCAAATAGACTAATTTCGTGAGATAAATTTCACAAATAACCCAATGAGGCTCCGAAGCAAAATTTTGTGGAATTGGGGTAGTATTACTGATTTATGCGGGTCAAATATACTAATTTGGTGAGATAAAATTTCATAAATAACCCAATGAGGCTCCTAAGCTAAATTTTGGGGAATTGGGGGTTACATATTTGATTTATGTGGGTCAAATATACTAATTTGGTAAGATAAAATTTCATAAATAACCCAATGAGGCTCCTAAGCTAAATTTTGTCTAATTACTAGTTATAGTTTGTGTAGCTATTTAGATCTTGTTTATATTGAAATTTAAATATTTATACAAATATAAGAATCTTAACTTAATTTATGAAATATGCAATAATTTCGATTATTAAATGGAAAACAGTCTCACAGATCACATATATGTATCTGATTAGAGTTTCTCACCAAATTGAATTGTTGAAGCTCAGAACGTCTGCCTTGAGATGAAGAACTTCATCCAATGGGTTTCATGAGAACGAAAAAGCTTGATAAATTGAAAAAACTCGTTTGATTTCTTCATCCATTATACTACACATATTAGCTTATTTAAAACACTAAATTTGATTCCGTTCATCCTTTCTAATTATCCGAATAAAAATGTTTTTATTTCAAAGCATGAATTCTAAAAGTTGATTTTTCATAGATTTGCTGGTTAAATCTTCTTTTAAATTTTGATTTATGTTTGTATTTATGAAATTTTATTGAATTGTATTTGTATCAATTGATTAATTTTGGTTTGTATTTATTTATTTGTTTCAAAATTACATGAAGATCTGATTGAATTGTATATGTATATATCAATTGATGCAATTAACCAATCGGATGGTAATGTCATAAAATGGTCATTGTAGTGCACTAGTATTACTAATAAACTTGTCGTCTTTCTTTTTATGACAAGAGAAATTCACAGCCGCTATCTTTTGAGTGTGCACGGGATAAAACATTTGCTCCTATGACCTATGGCGATGGTTCATTAAGAGAGAACCTGCAATCTCTTGAGTTTGAAGTACTCAAAGACTTAGTAATTTATGCTTATCATTTCACTGAATGTCAATAACACTAAATACAACACTAGTGGATTAACCACACATCTAAAAACAAGGAAGTAACTTCCTACTACAACTAAAATGAAAAAGTGGAGAAATAACCTCCTTACTACAACAACTGCTACATAGAAGTAAGAAAAATAAGTTGTAATAATCTACTGCAAACACTGCTATACAGAAATAAAAAATAAATAAAAGTAATCTACTTTCTAATTTCCCTAAATCTTCCATGTATAAACCATTGGTAGACCAAAAGGGTGCTAACATTACTCCCCCTCTCCAAATCGCGCGTGCCCTCAAGCGCTAAGTGCGGAAAGTATTAGTATTTCCCTCGTTTCCAACAAATTCTTCCTCATCGTATATAGAGTCAATCCAAAATAACTTCTTGCACTGATGACCTCGAGTGAATGGTTCATCACAGTTGAGACAAATTAAAGTCTCTTAAGTCGTCTTTCCTCCATTTCAGATCTGGTCAGTTTCTTCACAAATCTGACATGTTGTTGAGGTGAGAAATATGTTGTCTTTGATTTGCAAGCATCTAACAATTGTGAACAAATGGGTTGTTCCTTACGTTCAGAAAGTCGGGATAAACTCATATCCGTAGCCAAATCTGAAGGATTATGCAACTCAACATTCATCGCTATATAATCAGTAAGATCGCAGATATAAAGTTTATTTTTTTGTGACTGTGTAAGTGTACCAGCCCGCGAAATTAACTGCTTAAATGTTTCTTGGTAATCTGCCACAGACCCGATATGGTGTAACTTAGCCAATTCTCCCAATTTCTAACTTCTGATTGGTGGCCCAAAACGAATATTACAATAACGTTTGAACTTATCCCAAGACGGTTCAGGCATATCTATCTCTAATTGAAGAAACCAAAGTTGTGCATTCCCCTCCAAATGAAAAGAAGCAAGTCCAACTTTTTCTTCATCTAGAGTCTGTTGGTGTCGAAAGAATTGGTCACATCTGTTCAGCCATCCCAAAGGGTCTCCTTGGCCATTAAATCATGGAAAATCCAACTTTGTATACCTAGGAATGATGGAACTTCCTCCTGCATCTGATTTTAACCCTCCTGCCACTCCACTTTTACCCTTCCAACCTCGATTCTGACTGGTATGTTCAGTTGATTCAGAATCAACCTTCGAATTCGCTAGATCCTTTGTGAGTGCATCTAAGCGAGCATTTATTGCTTCTTGTCTCGCTATATTGGCTGCACGTTCTTCTTGAAATAAGTTCACCAATTATGCCAGTTGATATTGAATTTGATCTCTCATAATACTCGTCTCTGATACCAAGTTGTTATGATCCCCTGATATGGATCTGGTTATGGGGCGTTGTAGTATGAAACTGAATGTTTTCTTCTTACGACCTATGGCGCTAGTTCGTTAAGAGAGAACCTGCAACACTAAATACAACACTAGTGGATTAACCACACATCTTAAAACAAGGAAGTAACTTTCTACTATAACTGAAATAAGAAAGTGGAGAAATAACCTCTTTACTGCTATTGTATATGTATATACTGAATTGTATATGTATATATCGATTGATGCAATTAACCAATCGGATGGTAGTGTCATAAAATGGTCATTGTTGTGCAGTAGTATTACTAATAAACTTGTCGTCTTTCTTTTTTATGACAAGAGAAATTCATAACCGCTATCTTTTGAGTGTGCACAGGATAAAACCTCTGCTCCCATGCAATAGCTCACAAACTAAGGAGTGGTAAATCTCTACTAATAAACTTGTCTTATGAAACGAAAAAAGAAAAAAAGATTGATGCAGTTTGTAGCTATAAACATGGAGTCATTACAATTTGATAGAGAGCCATTACAAGTCACAAACATCAAAAATAAATATTGTGTACACTAACAATAAAGATGTCAATGGCAGATAAGA
This sequence comes from Solanum lignicaule, assembly GCA_029582545.1. Taxonomy (NCBI): domain Eukaryota; kingdom Viridiplantae; phylum Streptophyta; class Magnoliopsida; order Solanales; family Solanaceae; genus Solanum; species Solanum lignicaule. Next base: position 37,071 of record JAJOOF010004424.1, on the reverse strand, counting down.
ATAGAGCGCAAAACTGTTGTATATGAGAGGGGCCAAAAGAGACGGTTCACTGCAAACAAGTTAAACCTTGCATCTGCAAATTGGAATCTCTATTATTTTTGCAATTGTGCGTTCCACCGTAGCTTGAAAAATTTCTTCCTTCCCCGCATTATCAATTTTAAAGGAAATTTAGTAGGCAAAGTCACGAGGACAACTTGCATTTAGCTTCAAAATCTTTGTAACATTGCGTTCATTCCCCTGTAGTTAATAATAGGTAAAAAAAATCAATATATTGCACAATACAAAATGGGGAATAACAAGGTATAGATCATACATCATCGCCATAGTGTTGTATGGGGTAGATGGGAGCAAACAAGCACTTCCCAGGGTATTCATCGAAATGATCAAAACCCTGAATGTTGTGTATGTGATGAGAAAGTAATGGAGACCAATGTTCACCTATTCGAGAAATGCAAATGGATATCAACTGTGTGGCAAGCAATGCATCACTGGACTGAAGTATCTGTACAAAACATTGGTATCATGAAAATCCTGGAATATATAGAAGGGAAACACTGGAAGCTATTTCAAAAAGAGATCATGGCTGCTATATGTGGAGCAATCATTTACACACTTTGCGTGCCAGGAATTGGAGGAGGTACAAAGGCAAAAATTGGTTCACATGAGGCCTTAGCGCTTCCATTGATATTTGTCCAGTAAAAATGCCCCATAACCACTTGGGTTGGTTATCGGTATCAATGTCTCCATAAGTGCAGTAGTATTATTAATAAACTTGTCTTATGAAACGAAAAAGAAAGAGCACTGCATCGATCATAGTCATAAACATGGAGCCATTACATTTAGATAGATCCATTACAAGTCGCAAACAGTTTTTGCAAAAAGACAAGGGTCATTGCAGGTATTTCAGCAACAAATTAAACCTTGCGCCTGCAAATTGAAACTTCTAATGTTCTTTCAATCGTGCGTTCCACCTTAGCTTGAAAAGTTTCTTCCTTCCCCTCATTATCAATTTTAAAGGTAATGTAGTCACGAGGACAACCTGCATTTATCTTCAAAATCTCCGTAACAGTGCTTTCCTTTCCCTGCAGATAATAATAAGTAAAAATCAATACATTGCACAATAGAAAATGGGCAAATACCATGGTATAAAAAATCAAACATCATTGCCAAAGTATTGCCAGTGAAGCATAACCCTTGATCCTATCCACAAACTTAGGAAATAGTTCAAATTCCAGAATGGGAGCAAACATGCACGACCCAGGATATTCATCAAGATCAAAACCCTGTTAAGTACAAATAAAGAGATGAGAACTGCTGGGGATAATTCAACATTTGACTTATGACTGATCTAACAAGAAGGGTAAAATATAATGACAAATTCAACAATTTATTTAAAAATATAAAATAAAATCTGTATGTATGGTGGCAGTGCCCTTTATACATTATCACCCAAAAAGAATTACACAAAATATACTATTTTCATCTAACGAAACTGAGAAAATGTAATTATTTTTTTATGTTAAAAAAATTATGTAAGAAGTATATTTAAGCCTTCTCATACGTGATTTTTTTTTACTTCTTTTAACGACTAATTTAAATTTATTATTTTGATGATAAAAAATGATACTTATAAAAAACTAAAAAATAATAATTATACTTTAGGTGGGTTTTTCAAAAAAAATACCTCGTCAATACATATTAATGAAGGCAAAAATGAGTATGATCCGGTGTATGTAGTAACTTATGGGAAAACAAATTTGTATGGTCAATAGTTTTATTTAATTACTAGGCCTTTATTTTACGATAAGGGAACCCGCAACACTTACCATTAGGTGGGCTTAGGGTAAACCCGTCTCTTGTGTAGACTGTAATAGCTTACAAATAACATAGAAGACATAATTAAATAGCAACTTTCATATATAACAAACACAAAAATTATATTTGTATGTTATAGCTATAGTTTGCATAATTGCGCTCCATAATAAATTTTATGTTTGTTATGGCTATTAATATGTCTATTTCGCTATACATAAATACAAAAGAAGCAATTGTATAATTTGTTTTGGTATACATATACAAAAGAATCAATTGTATAATCTATGTTTGTATAAAGCGAGAAAGACAAAAGAAAACTGGGCAGGGAAAGATCTGTATTTGTATAATCATAAGTATATAGGACGAAAATATATGTATTTGTATTTGTATATACAATTTTCTCTCGCTTTATACAAACGCAATGTATACATTTGTGTTTGTATAAAGTGAGAAAGGCGAGTGAAAGTGGCGAGCGAGATCTGGGAGAGTGGCTAGCGAGATCTGGGAGAGGGGAGAGAGGGGAACGAAAATATATGTATATGTATAATTTTCTCACTTTATACAAATACAAACGCATTTTATACATTTACGTTTGTATAAAAGCACGAGAGGTGAGGGAGAGACTGCCGAGAGTGGAGAGCGAGATTCACCAAGGAGAGAGGCGAAATAGCAACAGTTTGCTACGGAGTATAATTAAATCAAATTGTGATTATGACATTTAACTTGAATTAATAATTTGCTATTATATACAATTTTTCCATAATTAAATTACACTAAGTAAGTTTCATGTGAGTTGTGATAAGTTCAACCCACAAACCTTGCTTTCGTAGGCATAAGGTTTTGAAGTTGAGACCTAATCTATTAGGCCTTAATTTGTGCATATTGTCACGGGCTATTTGTTTGCTTGTAAATATACTTGGTCAACACCATTTCTCTTGCTTGTATCCTTTTACCACCAAATGCACCTTGTTGACACTCACCAGACTTATTGAGTTTGGTTGTATAAACCCACCTAAGAGTATGTTTCGATCAACTTATACCAAGTGTTTTTAAGAAAATAGCTTATATTCAGATGAACTTGTACACATCTTAAAGATTTCTTGTTTTTTTTTTTTAATGTATATTTTTGCTATTTTATAACTCTAAATAGTAAACCCAATACAACAATTAATATACACAAATCACTAACTTGGAATTTTCCTAAACGAATGGGAAAGGAATTCATGTAAATGATGGATACCTTGTTATTTTTCCATTGCATGCTATATATCCTGCGCTTCCTTCATATTTCGATTCTACGTTAATTAGATACTCCCTCCTTTTTGTATTGGTTGTTCACTTTTTTTCTTTACACGTGTATTAACAAATCATAAATAAGGATAAGTTTACTAATTTACCCTTTAAATTTATTTATTTATTGGATTTTTACAAATTCGTTTACCTTTGTAATTAATTGCAGAGGTAAAATGAGTAAAACTTAACTAATTTCATCTTGATTTTGTAAACTGACAAGTATTTTGAGGCAACTATTTATAATAATGTGGACAACTAATCCACGACGACAAATTTTATTTTTACAAAAAAAAAAGGTATGTATAGATATCTTTTAATTTGGATGACTCGTCGCATCCTGTTGCCATCCCTAAAGACAATGCATGTGAATAACAAAGTAAGCTAACTCTAGTTAGTTTATGGCTTATTTATTGATTTGAGGATGATACACATGTATACAAGTTATTAGTTAAACCTCAAATCAATAACAATATGGGCTAAAAGCTATATCTAGTTAGCTAGGTGCAAGATAACTAGTAGCTACAACAACTAAAGCACTAGCACCTAAATGGAATAATGGGCTAAAAGCTAAAGTTGTCCTTGCCCCAGCTGATCATATGGGCCAATCTAGTGGCCTAGCCCGTACATCAAATCCACTCTCAGATACTATGCTTCACTTTATCCTAATGTATTTTTATGAGTACTATAAGTTATTAGGTGTAATTTATTTCAGATATGTTGTATTTGAGCGTGATTAACGTGTATTTGGGATATAGTGACCCTCTCGCTCGTCTCTCTCTATGTATTAGTATTATCAAAGATACATGCATGTTACTCTCTTGCTCGACTCTCTTCCTATGTATAGGTATTTCAGAATGTATCTGATATCAAGGATACATATATCTACCATAAAAAAATGATAATTGAAGGAGCGGTGTATCTGACTTGAAATCTAGTGCAATATTATTAATTGGTGAGACAATATGTAATTATTTCAAACTATAGAGTGAAGTATTATATATGATATGAATGTTTGTGTAATTAGATAGTTTCTCTTTTTTATTATCATTTTTCCTATTTTTGCTTTAGATGTTCTATTAAGGTCGGGTCATTCATTTCATACATCCTTTTGTTGGTATTCATTTCCATATATCTAAGATGTATACGTAACGATTCACTATTTTGATAAACTTATGAACCAAAACAATAATTATTACTATATTCCAATCCAAAACAAGTTAGGTCAACTATAGTATTTCATTTAAGTTCAATTCATCATCATCGTACCTAAACTTTTAAGAAGAACATGTTTCACAAACAGATTCACAACTATATACCAAAATCCACAATGTTCGAAATATTATGGCCACAAACAATTTCTAGCTTAATGTTGCTTTTGAAGGAATGACATGAAATATATCCAGTGGACCTATTGATTGAAACATATCTATAAAATCATGGTGATGAAGTTGGCGTTTAGTAAGTTTGATGCACATTGGAACAAAGTTAAAATGGACAAATATAATAGCTAGGCTTAGAATAGGATTCCTATTTCAATTTGTGCCTTTTTAAGTTGGCTTGGTTATACCTTCGATTGGAGTGGAATCTCTACAATTTTCTTAGATGTTTTCAGGTTATCGTGTTTAATTTGGATATGAACTTCACTTAAAAGAAAAAAAATGATGTATTGCGAGTGAAAATTAAAGATGTATTCAGATTTTTAGAGTTTGTAGGACTCTATAATGATGTCACGATAATATAAGCATTACATACATATCTTTTGAGCAAAAGTTATTAGGTCACGTGAACTCATAACACATACGCTAGGTCCACCTCCGATGAAAATCACTACTTAACTTCACTTGATATAGTTTTTCAACTCCAAATTTTCTATCTCAAGTCATATAATCGAATAATAGACAAAGTAGAAGAGACATTGATTTGCAAATAACGTCTCCACATTAATGAAATGATAATCTCAAAGGGGTGTACTATGCATAAATGAAAAAGTATAGAATAATAATGTATACAATAATGAATTGATGAATAGTTACCTATTTTTAACCCCTTCTAAGAGTTTCCATTTTGTTTGATCTTTTATGCAAATCTATCATTTTAGAATAGGCCTGCAGGGAAGGTACTTGACATAATTCTAATCGCTCGTTTGGTTGAAAATAAGTTCTTTCAAAATTAATTATTTTAATATTTTTATTTTATCTTCAATATGAATAAAAATAATATTATAATTCAGAATAATTTATTTCAAAATAAGTTATTGTTCCAATAATAAATAAGATAAATTGATCCTAATAAGTTCTTTTAAATTAATTATTTCTAATTATTTTAATATTTTTATTTTATCTTCAATATGAATAAAAATAACATTACAATTCAGAATAATTAATTTCAAAATAATTTATTGTTCCGATAATAAATAAGATAAATTGATCCTAATAAGTTCTTTTAAAATAAATTATTTTTATATTTTTATTTTATCTTCAATATGAATAAAATAACATTACAATTCAGAATAATTAATTTCAAAAAAAAGCTATTGTTCCAATAATAAATAAGATAAATTGATCCTAAAAATAATTTCGGAATTAATCATTCTTTATCCCTTTTGTCAAACGAGTCCAACGAGTTTTCATTTTTTTTGTTTTTTGCTCTTTTACTTGTTTAAACCCACAATTTTAGAATGAAAGAAGTATAACAAAACACTTAGAAATTTGTTGTGAAGTATTAGTTTCATTTTCGAATTATTAATTGTCTTAAAAACATTCTCTTACTTCACTAACTGAACTTAAATACACCTCCTATCTCGTAACATGAGTGAAATATACCCCTAAATTCTCGCCAAGTTTAGCGGTGTTTTCAATACTTCTCTCGACTTTTTATTAAGAGTTTCATACTCTTATAAGAGTTTGAGACTACTTGTTATGTCATGTGGCAGATCGAGGGTATATCTAAGATTAATTAGTAAAATAAAAAGATATTTTTAAGACTGTCGATAATTCAAATACAAAACTAATAATTTAGGTCAAGTTCGTTCTCAAGGTTTGCCAAGCACCTGATCAAACCCCTCTTGTGGTGAGTAGCAATTAACACACATATATAAGCACTTATATATGCATGTGCTCTTCAATCACAATCTATCTTCTTTCTCTGCCATCACCTACCCCCTACTCTCTCTCCTCCCCAGCCCACGGCGGCGCCACCACAAACCACCACCGCCATCGCCGCCACCACCGTCAACATCTGACCAGCAAAACAAAATGCCAAGAATTCTACAAAAAAAATTCTACCATTGCCTCCCTAGTTTCAAATGCCTTCCCACAACTCTCTCTCTTCCTTTTGAAGAAACAGAGGAAGAAAAAACAGAGCAAAAAAAAATCAAAAATTTGAACTCTGTTTTCGACATTCCCAGCTCTGATTCCGCTACCACTTCTAAATCACTCACTAATTCCTCCATCGCAACTACAGAAGAAGAAGATAACAACACTAATTACATTTTCACTTCTTTCGAAGATTCCGATTACACTAATACTCCAGATTTCTCAAATATCTTCGCTTCTCAACGATTCTTCTTCTCTTCACCCGGTAACTCCAACTCCATAATCGATTTTCCACCGGAAAATCCCAAAGAAGTTGTCACCGGCGGCGTTGCTGTACAAACGTACTCACCCGACCCGTATTCGGATTTTCGAAGATCAATGCAAGAAATGGTGGAAGCTCATGAGTTGACGAACGTGAAAGCAAATTGGGAATTTTTTCATGAACTTTTGTTATGTTATTTGAATCTTAACCCGAAACATACTCATAAGTATATTATTGGTGCTTATTCGGATCTTGTTGTTTCTCTTATGTCTATCGACGATTTGGAAAAAAAGACGGAAGGTACAACTAGGCCGTGTGAACAGACAACTATCGTACTGTAAAAGTTTGATGGATTTGATATGTATGTATTTATTATTGCATGATCATTCCATCAACTAAATTTCTCGAGTTGTTCAGAATGATTAAAAGTCATGGATTTCTATTTTCAAGAGAAGAAGAAGAAATGATGGTATCTCGAGAATAAGCATCAACTAACAACTTTAATCCATGAGGATCGCCCCAACAATGATATGATATCAAAATTCAGAAGTTGATTTAGAGTTTTGAGTTTATAAATTTTGAATTTTGATAGATGCAGAGCTTATTGGATTCTCGATAAATTATTTATACATATTAAGTGGATTTCTTAACAGAAGAGTACTCTAGATATTGTCCTAAGCTACTAATTACTACTATAGGGTTCTGTTGAAGCTGTAATTGGAACTCTAACTCCGTCCCTATCCAAAGCTACTATAGGGTTATGTTGAAGCTGTAACTGGAATTCTAGCTCCATCCCTGTATCAAATCATCGTTGGGTTAACTATTTTTTCCTTTTTTTCTTTTTAACTTTCTAAATATGTTTTTGAAAGTTATATTTAGTTTTGTGTATTTTTCTTGAAAAGTTTTGTCTTTGGTGTGACAAAGTTGGACATGTTTTCTTCTAAGAAGACAGAGTTGGAAAAATCAAAATCAAAATTTATAAGAAACCAAGTAAAGCGTGGTACGTTAATATTATTAGTGCCTCGATGCATGTAATATTTCTAACGTCTTATATTGTAAAAAATAAAAATATTCTAGTAAAGGAATGTTTTTTTCCTCGTTTCAGTGAATGTTTTGTTGAATCATATTGGGAAATGTTATATGGATTCTTGATTATTATTTTTAATTGGCTGTTTGATTAAATTATGTAGAAAAAATATTTATTGTGTTTGGAGAAAGTGAATGGACAAAAGAACAGCTTCTTATGTAAATGTTGTCTTAAAAAACTTACTTTGTGGTCCATATAACTTTTTGGAATTTATTAAGCTTTTTAGTACACAAAGTCACAAGCAATTTCTGGCTTTCATTTGTCATTTAGACAGAGCTAACAAGTACTGCTAGCTACTGGACTTCTAGTTTGCCAGAAAAAATAATATTTTTGATCAGTGTTATATTGTTGTTTTGAGAATCTTAATAGCTCAGTTAGTTGATTATTTGAACTTCCACCTTATTGATGAGGGTTTGATTCCCCATATTATAATCTCCTACCGTACCCCCAAATTATTTTATTTTTAAAAAAAATTATCGTTTTGGAGATTTTTCATTTTCTCTAATTAAGAAATAAAACTTAAGTATAAATATGTCTAAATTAAGAGAGATGCAGAAGAATATGTACTCCTTAACTGGTCAAAGGTCTCATTCATAACTATGAGTAAAAAATGGTTAATAATATAAGTTGTTATCACAAAAATATATCAATAGTGTGAAACAAATGTATATGGTTAGTATATATAACTTAATTCTTCTATAAAGGAGAAAATTAATGATTATGTAGTTGTTTTCTTAAATATTTTATCTTTGTTTTTCGTTCCTTAATTATCGTTTTTTGGTCATCTGATGAGAAAATGGCAAAAAAGGGTTTGTTATCTTTGATAGTAAGTTCAAAACGATCTCTTAAGTATTAATCGTGTAGTTTTAATTCTTTAAATTTATTAAAAATGAGTACTTTTGATTTCCGGTGTCAACTAAACTCTGGTTATAAAACTAAATCGAAATTGTGGAATTATTTTTAACCACAAGCACTAGAAATTTTCATCAAAATTACAAAAATTGCAACATAAGAAACTAACCATACACAAAAATAAATAGACCAAAATAACAGAAGTAGCACTAGACTCTTTGAAATAGACCAAAAAATAACCTAAACTATGAAACTTATACTTCTTAATGTGAATTCCTATTAATTATTTTCTATTTTTCACAATTTATTTCAAATCCAACAACCAGAGATTGATAAATATCTGACGGTGTTATCAAAATGCTCACTTTCAATAAATATAAAGAACTAAAACTGTGTAAGTGATATTTAAGTAACCATTTTAAATCTATTTTATATACCCAAGATAAGGGACCATATATTTTTGTTATTTTCTCTATTTCTGACTGTGTTTTGCTTTTTTTTTGTGTGTGTGTTTTCTATCATCTTCAAAGCCTACTATATGATTCAATTTGTTGTCATTTTCTATATAATAAAAAAAAAAGAGAATTAAGGAGGTAGAGTGGAAGGATATATTATTTTCTTTACCCTTCTAATTTATTTATTTTTTAAGAAAAAAGAATCTTGATAAATTAGCCAAACAAGTCAACCACTAGCAGACAAACTCTAACAAACAATTTTATTACTGTTATCATATAGTATCATGGTTTAAATAATTATAAGGTGCCAAAAGATAAATAAATAAGGTTCCAATAAATAAAATAAAATAAAATAAAAGGTGCGTGATTTTGGGCATGAAATGAGTATTGCAGGCTGCAGCATTAGAGAATGAACCACCAACTTTCTATAATATATATGGTATCCTAATTAAGGCTAGCTAGGAGATAATTAATTAATTAATCATAAGTCTTATCATCTTGGAAAATTAATTAAATATTCCTTTTAGCCAAGCTTAAGTGTGATAATCCAGGATAATTATTTTTGTTCTGCAAGTAATTAAATAGACAATTATTTTGCTGAAATAAGTAAGTAAATAGTTGCTGTGTTGAGCCAATAAGAAGAATAAAGTAACCATAAATAGACGGCTTATAATGTATGCCAATAAATGTGATTTAATAAATAGAGGTACAATGGTATTTTCCTTGTTTTAATGAGAGAAAGAGTGTTGGATGTAAGGCTATAATTTATAGAAAGATCCAATAGAATACTAACTCGTAACCATCTAGACACATTAACTCGTTTATATTGTAACAATTGAACATTTCAATTTACAAAATAATTCTCTAGACATGCCTTTAAAATTTATGTGTCATGTTAGCATCGAGTGTCTACGAGACACAATAAGGAAGAGTTAGAGTGTTTACTTCGTTAATTGAGACCAAGTTAATGTGTTTTGATGTGCGGTACTCTGAAAATTGAAGAGTTTATTTGCCAACTGAAGCTAAATTTGAGTGTCTGTTTAATGTCAAAATTTAAGTATATGACATAAACATACCGTAATTATAATAAAATCTTCTCATTAAAGATAAATGAGAATTCTTTTTGGAACGTATTTAGAAAAAAAGTGTCACATTAACATTTGATACAACTTAAGGTTCTCTCACTCTGCTAACTATATATGTATGTGTAGTCTTTACATCAAATTAAATATTGCACCATGATATACATATATATATATATATATATACGTGCAATACTAAAAATAAATAGCTTGTGGATATATAATGGATAAATAATTTAATGATTTAAAATTTTATAATAGCATATTTTAAAAATATAATACATATTAATGTAGTTTTGTTTGCCCCTTAGACCTTAGTTAGGTATCATTTTTTGCCAGATCATCTCTATTAGGTAATATTATCATAGAGGTTTCTATAATTACCTACTAATTATTTAAATCTTTTTTACATCATCAATGCAAGAACTTAAACTCATAATTAAGAAGTTAAACTAGTTAGATTATGATTTATGAGTTTGGCTACGTCAGAAAGAAGGGTATCCAAGGAGGATTAGTAACTATCCCTATCAGTAATGAAAATTAATTAATATAAATGAGTTTTAGGTAAGTGACAGCACATAACTACTTTCGAACAACTTTATTAAACGTGCACTATTTATAAATATTTTGTAGGATTTGAAATGGCACCAATTGATTAGTTCACTAAACAGTTTTTTTTCCTTCAATCTGTTTAGAATGGTGAGCTTAAACTGAAATTTCACTTCGTGGCATCTGGGGAGGATAGAGTGTTTGTACACCTTATCACTATCTCATGGAGATAGAGAGTTTATTTTCGAAAGACCCTCGGCTCAAATGCATTAACCCAAGAAGAAAACAACGAAGAAAGGATAGTAAATAAGAAAAATAATGTAAAGTCTATGAAAAAGAAATAGTAACAACAACAAAATAGAGTAATAAATGACTAGTCCTCCGCAACAACCTTCCCAAGGCAATGAACGATGGGCTTAAAAGTGGACAAATTTTACTAGGAGCTTTTGCTAAACTGTTGAACAATAACCAAATTAAATAATTACAGCCTAATAAACCAAATTAAATAGACAAACACTGTCAAAATTGGATTAAGATTAAAACAAAAATGCATAGATTGGGAACATTACAATATTGACAAGTTGGCCCAAATATGTAGACAGTATCAAGGAATCTTGATTTTATCATTGACCCAATTCTTTTTTACCTATCATAATATAAAATAATCCTTTTAAGTTAACAATAACTTTTATTTTCTTAGGAAGAGAAATCCCAAAAAGAGATGACAATCACTAAAAATGCTGGGGAGATTTCATTTCTATTGTAAAAAAAATATAGGCTGAGAATTGAGAATATAATTAAGAGTGTAAATTGTTAGATGAGATAGTTACATATCTTTAGCGGCAATTAATTAATGGTAATAACTTAATTGATGTTAAATATATATTTTTAGTGGCAATTGACATTCCTTATAAATGACCATTAAGCCTATAGCGGCATTGAATCTAATGACAACTAACTAATGCTAATAAAGACTTTACCAATACTCTTTGTTAGTGTGTATATTTATTATCGCTAAAAATTATTTTTATTAAAGTGACGCTTTATTAGTTTATAATAATTAATTAGATGCAATGTACCAAAATCTCAAGGAAAATGACACTTGATTTTGAGTATTTTTATTTCTTTGACTGCTGGAAGTTTTAGGGAAAATAAAGTGTGTTTAATTAATTAATACCATCCTTTTCAATCACCTAATTACACGTGAACATTACATATTATAACATCAAGTCTCCAACGTAAGTATTAAGGAAGAGCTACTGCAGTTTGACAAATAAAAATCGAATTAATTAATATGTCATTGCTCGATGTGTGTTGAATCTTTTAAAAATAGTATATTTTGGAGAAATCAAAATAAATATAATAATATTTTTAGAGAGTTCGAGCAACATATCTATAACATATTTTCTATTATCAGAGGACAAATATAATGAATACATTATGAATTCATCTAAGCTTAGTAACTTGAGCTCAGATTTTATATACATGTTAAGAATTAACTTAATAGGTTTAAATAATAAATTTCAAACTAATAAATCAAAAATAGACTTTCGAACTCAAATACATAATATTTAAATTTTGAATTCATCTCTATCTATTATTTACATATTTATATATACTGGTATTGAGTAAACCATCAAAATATATACATCAAATGAGCTTATATTATTACATATCTTCATATGTTCATCACATTAAACTTGAAATCTTTTTGGTGATCGATATACATTGTTTTATCAGAGAGACATATAAGACATTCCTGGATTTCGAAATTTAAATATTTATTATAAGTAGCATTTTTTCTGAAGAATTACGTTTTTTTTTAAAAAAAAAATTGTCAATTCTCTTATTTGTTTCTATTGTGCACAGATCTGTTTGAGATTTATGTCGGGTCATTTGCACTTTTGTCTCATTATTTGATTAATCTTTAATTTTTATTTTCAAGGTAAATAATATTTTACGAGGCATAAATTTATATTTTTATATTAAAATATTTCATAAGTTATGCATCTCACTTTTAAAGAATTGGACATTTGCACGAATTATATGCTCTATTTTGGAGTGATCTTTAATATTTATTCCTTAAAATTATGCTCTTTAATTTTTGCGCTTAAGCACTATAAGTAACAAAGACATGACCAAAAATAGCGCTTAAGCACTATAAGTAACAAAGACATGACCAAAAATATCACAAGGCAAATAAAATTCTGAAGACATTCTTACGAACTTATGTTGATAGACGCTAAGTTCTCTAAACTTTTATCGGGTAAGTTCAGGCATAAGTTAAAAGTTTGCCAATTAGGTTATAATTACGAATACTTTGCCACAAATTTTTATTAAATGAGAAATAGGGATATATAAAAAGTAAAAAACCACTAATTTGATAGACGAAAATTAAAGACCATACTAAAGAAAAATTCATGCAAAACTTTGTTTTTTTAAATATAAAAATTAAAGATCAAACTATTTGAAGCGGTAAAATTAAATGATTCATGTCACTCAGAAATACTATTAAGGGATCTCCATTTTTTCCATTATAAGAGAAGAAAACAGTGTGATGGAACAGTAATAATGTGTTTCAGATTTGACATCAATAATTGGATTGGAAGTGGCCATGCAATGCAAATTAAAGAAAATTATTTATTTGCATATTGAGGTGTCATTTCAATCAATTCTGAGCCCTATTTTTATCTTTCTTCACATATGCCTTTCGAATATTTTTACAGTGAATATACACATATATATACTACAAGTTAATTTAAAGTAAATAAAAAGTTCTAAATTTAAATATCTATAACAGAAAGGTGGATGTGATAAATTATTCAAACTTGTTTGTAGCCTGCAGGCAGCAGAAGTACTGTATCCCTCCATTATTATTATTTTGGAAAAATTATGTCACACATTTAAGGCTCTATATTTACTCGAAATAGTGGTAATTTAAAAAATTAGCTCATAAAATCATAATCAACTCAATACGTTCAAGTTTTAGTTGATTATGAATCCACTCATTTATTAGCTTAGCTTATTTTAGTCCATCAAAGTTGTTTGACGATTATTTTGGAACTAAGATAATCTAATGAGACACTCACTTTCACATGGATTGATATTTATGTTAAACAAAATACATATACATAAATATGGTGTTAGAATAATATTTACTTCCTCCGTTTCACAAAGAATAATCTAGTTTGACTTGGCACGGAGTTTAAGAAAATAAAAAAGACTTTTGAATCTTGTGATCCTAAATTAAAGTTGTCAAATGTACAAAATTGCTCTTTAATCTTGTGGCCTTAAACATGTCATGTGGAAAGTTAAAATTAAAATATTGCCAAAAAAGGAAAGATGTCATTCTTTTTGAAACATACTAAAAAGGAAAGGAGGTCATTCTTTTTTAAACGGATGGAGTATTTTTTTTCGTTGGTATCTTGAAAGGAAATTAATTACTCCATCTCTTGGATTAAAAAGAGCTCTCCTTTACATTTAATAAGGAAGTACTGCTTGTAAAGATCTAGCAAAATAGACACTAGAATAAAAACAATTTTTAGCGGTAATAAACACATATTAATAAAGAGTAAATATCATTTTTGATGTAGTGAGACTGGCTCGCACACATGAGAAGAAATCTTGAAAGTGAAAGAGGTGGATTTTCCCTGAGCAAGAGAAATATGTGTATATTTATTGATAATCATGTTGTCTGAGTCAATTTATGCACGCCTCAATTAATTTAGCTAAATATCTGTTACCTCTCATCAGCAACAAGTATCAGGCAACTCTACTTACCAAAACTAGGACAGCTGGAAAGAAATCATCTTGTGTTTGTCTCTATTGAAATTTAAATTTAAGACCAACTTATTTTCACCTACTTCATTGACCACTAGGTCACACTCTTTTTAGTGTGAGTGAGAGTTATATATACGTGAGACCTAATCCAATTTTGATGTAATATTTTGAATATCTCACCAATACTCCAATATAATATATATTTTCTTGACTATAACAATTACCATTGAAAGAAACAACCACTCGTGACAAAATAATACTGTAGGGGAAGTCAATCTATGATCTATTAGGTTTTAGTTGAAGTCGTCTAGTCAGTAGTCACAAGAAATTTATCTCACAAATTAAAATGATCTCGTTGAATAACTTCACCTGTGATTGGATTACACAAGAGATCTTAAAAATGGTATTTGATTCTCTAATATATATTTTTAGATTACTTAGCAAATAAAAGAAGTGTTTGAAAAAGGAAAATAAAATTTAGGAAAAACTAGAGGCAAATACCGTTTAGATATTTGGTTTACAAAATATGTATACAATGTATATGTGTATAATTTATACTAAATATACATATAATATACATAAATATATAGCTAAAGTGTATTGATAAGGTATACTTCGACCATGTTAATAAACTAGATCGCAGAAGAGTACACTTGCATAAGTTACCCTACAATTTGTTGATATTGTTAGTTTTCAACTCAACTTAGCAATTTGTAAAGGCCCATATAGCTACAATCATTTGGAGAAGACTTGTGTACAAGCCCAAGTCTAGATAAATCCTTCAAAAAACAAAAACTATTTGAAGATATAAATGGTGGACGACAAAGGAAAAAAGGAGCAACTAAAATATTTTGATGGGATGAATACAATTTCTTAATCTTTAATTAAATGTCTAAAGTTTGAACTTTGAAATGAAAAAATTCTTACAGAATAGTGCTTTCATCTTTTAATGTCAACGTATTTTTGTTTTCACTTGGCTAGTTGATGTATATTTCACCTAATTTATTTCATGTAATTATGATAAAATACATCAATGTAGTGTAAATGCAAGAAACTTTAACCTCTCAAGCTAAAGAATGAGTAAGTCAATAAATAACATAAAATTAATCAATTTAAATCTTTGTAACAACTACTCATTATTGGATGTAATTTGTCAATGTTAGAGTAGAACTCTCTACTAAGAAAGGTAAAAAGTTCCGCCAACCAACTGATATATTAAGATCTTCCTTCGCAGTTTCCCTTATTCCCGTCCCCAATTTTGGTTTTTTTTTTTTTTTATTAAAAAAAAGGTGTAATTTGCAAGAAAATAAAGTGGGACCCAACATCCTACTTGTCCACTTTTAAAAAAGTGTCACACAATAGTGTAAGTTGTATAACACACAAAATAATACATTTTCATTATTCATCCTTCACAATTTTTTTCTCAACATTCACTAATTAGCAAAGCTCATAGCTCTGCAACAATGGCGCATCCACTTTCCATCTCACAATCCCCACTTCCACTTCCTTCTTCCGCTTCGAAATTCCTCCGCCACAGCACCACCTTCTCAATCAAACCCACGCCCATTTTGCCCCATCTCAAAAGACCCACAATTTTCACTTCAATTTCCAAAAAAACCAATTCCTTCACTATCCGAAGAGCCGCTCAAGAATCGAACTCCAATAGCTCCTCCTCGGAAACCGAGCAAAATCCACCACCGGAAACTGAAACAGAAGCCGGAGATCAAGGTGCCGGCGGGGATGAGGTGTTGTCGGATGTGGGGTCGGAGATAAAGAAGCTGATGAAGGAGAGAGAACAGAAAGAGCCGGATTTTTGGAGTGGTGTGGCGGAGGAGATAAGGGAAATTGAATGGCCAGCTTTTGGTAAGGTGTTGAGTACTACTGGGGTTGTAATTGGGGTTATTGCTGGGTCCAGTGTCGTTTTGCTAACTGTTAATGCCGTTTTGGCTGAACTTTCCGATCGAGTTTTCGCCGGAAAAGGTGTACAAGATTTCTTTGGTTGATTGATTATGAAGATAAGGGCCTTTTTTTTTTTTTTTCTTGTACTAATTTTCAACAATTTTTCCCTTTTGTTATTACAAATCTGGATTGAGAATGCTGGAATATATGAAAATTTGAAAGTGAAGTTTTTAGAACTCCTTTGATAGGAAGGATAAGGGATAACTTATAGTAATAAAGTTCCTCTTTAAAGTAGACGGTTGGTAGTTAGTTGAACGTTGTGATAGTTTTTTTTGGTTTCTCATTCGATGTCTAGAAGACCACATAGGAACTCTGACTAAATTCGGATCGCGCTCTGCAGGGCCCATTTGAGGGTGGTGCTCCCAACAGGATTTTCTCCATACCCAGAGATCGAACCTGAGACCTCTGGTTAAGAATGAAACACTCCCACCAGTGCACCACAACCCATGTTGATAACGTTGTGATAATTTGGTGCACCGTATCTATGTCTATTCATACCAATTATAGTAGCATTATCACGACTTATACTACTTTTTATGCTTTGGTTATCACAGTAATAGCCTCCTTTAATATGATTTTTTTTTGGCTATTCTAATTGTTTCTACGGAGACCTTACTTATACCTTTGTGGGATGGGATGAATATGTTGTTTCGATAGACCCTCAACTTGTTGTCAACGTAAAACCAAGTAAAAATATGCAACAAGAAGCAAAACCTTCATGAACAAGAAGCAACACCTCTTTAAATTTCAAATGTTGTAGAAACAGTAGAATTACGAAAGCACTAAAATATACTTGAATGGTTTCTTTACTTTAAAGAACATAGCCAATAAAGGAAAGAAAAGGCCTTATTTTCTAGCAGTTTCAGCAAAATAGAAAGGGGAAGGTTCAGACAAGAACATTCTGCTTTCATCGGAAGCCCACTTTGCGACTATGATGTGGTAATCGAAGGGCAAAAAGCTCAAGGCTCCACAGTCATGTTCTCTGCTTCTCGTCTGACAGTTTCGAAGAGTACAGAGGAAAGATATCGCTCTCCAAAGCTTGGGAAAATAACCTGCATACCAGATTAAGTTAGCTACTAAGTAGAAGCAAAACAAAGCTCACTGAGGTTGAGAATGTTATTTCATCATGTAAATGACTAAGATTGGTGAAAACATTCTCCACGTTGAGACAATACATCAACTCGATACATGTATAGTTAAAGCAAGGAATGATTATTATGTGCCCAAAACTTTCAAACTAAACATGCTACTAAAACAATAAAACACTAATGGCAGGAAGCACAAGATGGATCGATAAAGTCGTACATTGAACAAGTTCCAAAATTAGTTGAAAATCAATGTCACACAATCAAAATGAGTGAGGTAACGCTTGTCTTAGGAACATCAATAAAACTACTCATTTTTGTGTACGCTCATTTTAGAAGTAAGCGGACAACAATAGAGGAGTTAATCAGCAGTAGCAGTAGGCACAAAAATCTTGAGCTTTATAGCACTATGACAATCGAATTATTGCATCTTTCAGGTCCCAAGCGCTGCCAATGAAGTAACTTACCCCAACTGTTGTCAAATTTCGGGCCTTCCACACTTACATATCAAGCGTTTAAACCCACACAACCAAAAAAAAACAGATGTAGCTGCGGAACAGAAGAAACACACAACTGAATAGAGGTGAATTGTTTTCACCATATTGGGTCATCTAATGTTAATGCAGAAAACAAGAACTTTTTGACAAATATGCAGAAAACAAGATATTTGGGACGACAAATTTTAAATGAAGCACTTCCTACCTAAATAAGATGAACAGGTTAAAAAACATTTCACCATGACAATCACTTAGATGCCTACAAATAACTAAATTCCACGAGGCCATCAAGATACTGATGCATCTTTTATTTTTTTGTTTTGGTCCCATACGACACTACAATTTTCACATAACATAGCTTATCAGCTTTGGCTTATCATGATTTATCTAGCCTTCATAAAAAGTGATAGATACTTACAACAATGAGCTTCCCAGCATTTTCAGGGCGCTTAGCAACTTTAATTGCCGCCGCCGCAGCAGCACCAGATGAAATTCCCACCTGTAAAATGCATATTTTCATGATCCAAACATGTAGGACACTAGGAGTGTGCAAAACTGGAGCATTACTATTGCGATATTAACAGTTCTTGCACACCGTTTTTTTCTTTATTTTTCCCATGGGATTTTTTTTTTCTTTTTTCTTTTTTGTGAAAGCTGCAAGGGGGAAGGGGGAGCACAGTTAAAACAGTCAAACGTACTAGCAATCCTTCCTTCAGTGCCAGAAGCTTAGCCATTTCTATGGATTCTTCACTTGAAACCTGATTTTATCATTACGAATAAATTCTGTCACATGCCTACCAAGCTCAAGATCAGTAAGATAGAACAAAATCTGAGATTCACTTTTTCACATTGTTCAATAACTTTGTAGAACAGATTTTCTCGAAAGTAAATATCTTACCTGAACTACATCATCAATAAGGTTAACTTCCAAAACACCAGGAATGAAACCAGCACCAATCCCCTGAATCTTATGTGGACCTAATGCATCAAAGGCAAGTTGTAAGTCAAACTGAATAATATATCAATGACATCTTAAATTGTTTACAGAGCAGAACTTTCAACATGGTCATAATGACTTCTTTGTTGCAGTTTGTATGTTGCTCATGCACTAAAAATGCTGGGAAAATGTTTAAACAGCAGATTAGCATTTCTTTGTAGATAGGCTTTTACGGTTTTGCATGCTAAAATATTACTCCAGTAAAACAACAGAGACACTGAAATATAGCTAAAATAGATTGTTAAAAAACAAGCAAAGCAATCTTCTTCTTCTTCTTCTTTTTTTTTTTTTTTTTTTTTCACTTCTTTTGCTTTTCCAAACTAACTTTAGCATAATTTAGAGAACCCCCATTTTCGGTATACTGTTGATTGTAATCTTCAGTTCACTTAAGTTTAATGGTTAAGTTAAAAGGTAAAAAGTCCTGAAACATTTACCATATAGCTCTTTTTCTATTGGTTTTGCAATAGGTAAAGTAAGGGCTAATAAGCTTCCTAGGACTAGGAAAAGGTTATGGTCCAAATCAGCAGTTGGACTGTGGACAAGACTTGATTATTGACCTCCATCGTACATAATGCTGTCGCAGCTCTCCAGAAAAGTATTAACAAATAAAAGCTGATTCCATGCCAATATATCATGCAAGCAAAGTAACTACTAAGACGCCAAGACATGTTCATCAGCGACCAAGAAGGCCAAATAAATCCTAAACCTTTAACAAGTAATGTTTTCGGAGAGGTAAAGGAACACCAAGATCAACCAATACATGCATGAAATTCCTACATATTACTGAGATGGATCACGGGAATTCCGCCTTCCAGGCGCTGCCTACTCTTCTGAATTAATTTTACAAATCCCACCTACTCATTTACTTTGAGATATCATTTAAAACTCAAAATTTCAGCCTTTAGGTTTTGCGTGAAATGTAGCATTAGTTACACAAATAGATACTGTTACAATACTAAATGACCTTAGGTTCTACAAGAAGAACACTAATAATACTGGAGCCAGTTAGTAGCACATGTACTGCTGCTCATTCGGCTCAATTATTTACTCCACCGTAACTTCAGCTGGCTTTATACCACTTTATAAGAATGTTAGTTAGATGTGGCTCAAGGTGTTGAAAACCAGAAATAATGTTAACTGCAGTAAATTAAGATAGTAGACCCAATAACTGATAAACAGATAAAGAAAGATCATTTATTATAAGATTCTCCCTCCCACTAACTTAGTTCTCTGAAATCTGCACAAAGTAGAAAAAGGGAAAAACCATAACGGTTGAGAAAGAAGAAAAAGCTCACCGGGCTTTCCACCAGAAAGGATAGCACTTTCAACTGGTTCCACGCCATAAAGCTATCATCCAATTGTAAAAAGGAAAAAAGGAACCATTTTTACAAGTCATGACATTGAAAACTCAGCATATAGACAGAAGTCAATTACTAATCAAAACTGAATCAAATGTTTTGTACTACCAGTCATTAGCCCGATTCTTAAAGAATCTTACCTTAACGTTGGGGTTCTGCTCTCTCAAATACTTGCCTGAACCAGTTATCGTGCCTCCTGTTCCAATTCCAGAGACTAGAGCATCCACTTTCCCGTTTGAGCCTTTCCAGATCTCAGGACCAGTGGTCTCATAGTGTATCTATTTTATGGTTATATTTGAGTTAGCCATATCTGCATCAGAGAAAGTAAACTTGGCTTAGGAAGAAGAGTACCTTTGGGTTAGCAGGGTTTTCAAATTGCTGAAGAATATAGGAGTTGGGTGTTTTGGCCTTAATCTCTTCAGCCTTTGAAATAGCACCCTTCATCCCTTTTGCTGGATCGGTAAGCACCAACTCAGCACCGAAAGCACGCAGAATAATTCTTCTCTCAAGACTCATTGAAGAAGGCATCGTAATGATGAGTTTGTAGCCTTTAGCAGCAGCCATGAATGCCAATCCTACACCGGTGTTTCCACTTGTAGGTTCGATGAGGACACTCTTCACAAAGAATGAAAATTCTAAGTCAGATTCGATTTGCTAAACAAGTTAGTGATCAAATCTTTGATACAAATGGCTTCATTCCTCCTTGGAGACAATCATCACGTCCACCAAATTGCAAAACCACTTCAATCCACAGACCAAGAAACAAGCATTGCAAAGTTATTTCTGGAAATAAGGATAACTAACCTCGCCGGGTTTGATGAGACCCTTCTCCTCAGCATCTGTAATCATACTATAACCGATCCTGAGAGTAGTAATAACAACAGATAAGTAAAACACGGTCATCCTTAATAAAAACATAGCTCCAAAACATTCAAGGAGACAAGTGATTATTGTAACACATGAAATGTAACACATAATTCTTGTGAAGGTATCCACACGCAAAATGAAGTTTTACCTATCCTTAACACTAGAGCATGGCTCCATGCTTTCCAGCTTGGCAGCAACACGTGCAACACACCCATCCACAACATTATTCAGGTATACCAAAGGAGTGTTACCAATCAACTGTGGGTCAAAACCACAAATTAATACAATCTACGCAGTATACAAAATTCAGAAGTAAAGCAATACCCCGAAAGGAACCAGATACAACAGGTAGTCAACTTACTTCAGTTACATCCTTGGCAATTCCAATCTTTTCCCCCGCCATATTATCAGGTTAATTCTGCAATGATTTATAGCAAAACTAAGTGAAACCTTATATAATCAAAAACACATTTCATCAAATCAGCTACTCATTTAACCATTCCACTCCACACCGGTAGTTTCGTTCCTTACAATATATAACCAGCTTTCAATATTCAGAAAGCGAAAAAAAACACTGAAATGAACATCAGTTTCTTCTTAATTCTTTTCCTTTTCCAACTTCCACCAATTACAACCATTTGCCAGCTAAATTAGGGGGACAACACCAAAAAGCTCAAAACTTTGCATACAAACAAATTCAAAGAAGAACATGAGCATCTTTTATCTTATCCCTAATAATTAAAGATCCCATTTTTATTCAATCAACACCAAGAATCCATCATCCCCAGTTCATACAATCTCAAAAAACAAAACCCCATTTCTCAGAATCACTTTTTATCCCATAATTTTTTTTTAAAAATCGAAATTTTCCATCTCACTCTCTAATACCTTTACAAGTAAAACCCACAAATCTAGAGTAAAAATCTGATCAGATTGAAGAAAAAAACAGTAATCTTGGCAAATGAACAGAGAACCAATTATCCATAAAAGGCAATCAAGAGCAAAACTATTAAAGGCAGAGAAAAATTACCTAGGATTTGACAAAAGACAAGAAATGAAATCTACTGTGACTGTGTTAGGGAGAGTAATGAATAGCCTTATATATAGATAGTGATCTGTAAATTTTTCCAATCAATAATTTACTAAATTTTGTCACTGTTTGACTTGCCTTATCGTGCAAATTTGGGCATCTTACTTTTTTGTTCTTGTTTCAAACTTTGTTGTTGCCTTTTGTTATTTTCAAACTTTTAGGGTCTGTTTTGTAAGTCAAATAAAAAATTAATTATAAAAAATTGAAGTTAATAATATTTGATAAATGCATATCTTTATAAATAATAGTAATAAATTAAATATTTGAGATATATATTATTTTTTAGAATATATAAATAAATAAACAATATATTTGTAACTAATAAATAATTGTGGCACAATGAATTCATATTTAGGGTATTTGGCTTAAGGTGTTGATTATATTAGTTTATAGGCAATTTTTAATTTATTTATGTATTTGATAAATATTAAAGTAATCAATCAAAAGCTCTACATTGGTGGTTCCTAATTTATATTAGATTTCTTTAGCTTATAGTAAACATTTTGTTTGATCAAATATTATATTATTTTGTTCTTAATATTTTTCTAATTCACCTCATGTTTTTGCCAAAATAAAATCCATAACGTTTGCTTCATTGTATATTTGTTATTCCTCGTTTTGTTTATACAAATTCTTTGAATTTATACTTTTTAATTAAAAAAATTAAAAATGTTTAGTTATTCTAACAAAATAACAAATTAATAACACTTTTGTATCTACATTAATTATTTACATTCAACTAACTAAATAGACTCTTAGGGGTCATTTGGTGCGACGGATAAGAATAAATAGTCCTAGGATTAAAAAAATGGCTATGGGATAAAAAATTGGTGTCTTGTTTGGTTGTCATGTTTGGAATAATTTATCCCATCATTTATACCATAGTGATCGAATAAGTTATTATACATCGTGAGATAAGTTATCCCAGGATAATTAATCCTGGGATAATTAAGCATTGGATATAAATTGAAAGATATATTTTTATAGATAAAGTTAAAAAATCATATTTAGAATGTGACGTTTCCATTCTGATTTGTCTCAATCTAAAGTGACCATTTTAAAAAAGATTTTCCTTTAGAATTCGGATTTTTATCTTAAAACTCAAATTATATCAAGAGAATAATTAGATAATATATATTTTTCGGGTATTGTACATGCATAATTATAATGTACACTCAACATTCATTCGAGACCACTTCAGTAGTTAAAATACCATAATTCAAATTCGAATTGTAGTAACATCAACTTCTTTTTTCATTCGGTATTTGATATTCGTATTGAGATTCGATTAATATGAATTTTCGTATTGCAGAATTCATTTTCGAGGGTGGCGCTCTCAACAAGATTTTTTTCATTCACATAATCAACTCGAATCCGAGACATTCTGATGAAGAATGAAGGAATCTCAATTATTCCATCACAACTCACACCGATATCGATAGTAACATTATTTTTTATTCAACAAGTTCTAGTATTAAACTTTGTAAAAGAAAAAGCATAATTATTGAATAAATTTATTAATTGAAGACATGAAATTATTGTATAACTTTTATACTCTAGAATAAATATGATCGGCCGGTTATGAATTTTATGATTGCACCTAACAAGCTTAGAAAGATAATTGATTAAATTTAGAAACGAATATATATCCCATACAACAAATTATTCATCATTTCTTGTAATTAGTATATTAGTTTATTACCACTATTTATTATTATTTTTATAATATAAAGTTTCAGTCTAATTGGCCCTTGAAGGTTCTGAAGGGCGAAATTACCACTATTTACTTTAATTGTTGGTCTATGGTGAACGAGCAAGACCGGCAGAGAACAAGTCAACTAATAAAACATCAAAAAATATCAAAATTGTTTGGAAATCCTAGTCCTTTGAATTCTCATCCTAATATGTTTGCATTTCGTCAGTTTCAATTTAAATAACATATTTTTAAGTTTATTTTTAAAAATCATATTTTTATAATTAGTAAGAACTTAAATATACATTTTTCTTTTTTTATAAAATTAAAACTCTTCATTTTTTAAATTTTTTTATATCTTATGTCATATAAATTAAGCCGGATGCAATAATGTCAAGGTCTTGTTAGTGTTGATAACTTGGAATGTCTCCAAAAAGGCAAGAATATAGAAACAAAAGAAAGAACAAGTCCATTAACAAGCAATCATTTGAAGAAAAAAATCACTAGTCCTATTCTTTTTATATTGCAATATGAGTAAAAACATTGAATTCATTTGACATCATAAAATAGGTTTTTGCGTAGATTGAACTTCCATCCTAATTTTTTTTTTTTTTACCTCTCAGAAAGTAATGTATTACTTTCGAGACTTTCTGAAACAAACTCAATTCCAATACAAACACTATTATATACAATTATTGTTGAATACAAGTTACTACTAGAATACACACGACAAAGTAATAATATATTAACTAAGAAGAGATTAACATAGAAGAAGGTAACCAGAAAGGGATGAAATACAAGAACAAAGAAAGGAGATGAGAGGATCAGAAAACCAAAGCTTCGACATAATAATTTGCATAACTGTTCTTTTAACTCCTAGTCCTTTTTTAAAAAGTGTAAATGGGCTTGGATCCCAAATAAAACACTCTAATAGCCTGTAGGTCCTTACGGGTCAGTTTGGTTCACAACACTTTCTAAACACCAACTTAAGCATATACTTTTTCGTTTTTTATTTATTCATAGTATCTCATTTGCACTCATATCATTGAGTACATATATCTCTGTACATGTGGCGGACACAAGATTTTCATTAAGGAGTGTCAATGGTTATAATAAAAAAAAATTATAATGAGGATAGTGGGCTTGAACACATGACCTCATGGAGTGTTTGCAAGCCCCGAACCAATAGACTGAACCTTCAACTTGATTCAAGAGGTGTCAATTTATATATATATATATATATATATATATATATATATATATTTATTAAACTAAAATTTGATCAATATATACAACGTAATTTTCCGACGGCTCGACACCCCTTGACCAAGGGTAGGTTCGCTACTGCAGTGATGTGTATACTATATGTATTGAATGGTTTTATCGAAGTTATATTGTTGAAGAATGGCAAAAGTCTCACATTGATGGTTAATGAGATAGGTGGACTCCTTATAATGCTTTGGCAGTCCTCCACCCTTTAAGCTAGCTTTTGTGTGTGAGTTAGGCTCAAGACATAATTTCACACGGTATCAAAGCAGAACCCGTCTCACCCGATGTTGGGCCTCCAAAATAAAAAATTGTCAACGCACCAGATGCTAAACACTAAGCGAAAGATGGGTGTTGAAGAATGACAAAAGTTCACATTGATGGTTAATGAGATAAGTGGACTTTCCTCCCTTTAAGCTAGCTTTTGGGGTTGAGTTAGGTCAAGTGACAAATGACATATCTTTACCCATAGATGAAAAGAATCACTAAAGTTTTCATTTTTATTGAAATTTGATTTCTAGTTTTCCATTAACTTCATTTAGGTTCATTGTTCATCAGACCACATTCTAGATTCAGAAAATAAATTAATTATTTTTTTAAATTGCGAACAGTCTCGCTATTTTCCTATCTACCTCTCTTACTTGCTCATTCATAATTATTATTACAAGAAATCGTCTTTATTTTCTAAAGAAGCTTATACAGTGCTCCATATATTAGTATACGTATTGAAATTCAACTAATAAGTCTGTATATATATTCTAAATTGACTAATAAGTCTGTATATATATTCTAAATTGTCTAAACATTCTATCCCACAAGTATACCTCATACTATGATAAAGTTAACTAATCAACAATTTGGTAGAGTGGTAAGTACTTCGTCATCCTTAATCAAAGGTTTTGAGTTCGAGTCTTCTGGGTACGGAGTTGCCTTTGCCTTTGTTAGGAAGCACTTTATCCCCCCCCACCCCCTCAATATGAGATTGAAGATGCAAATCCAAATTTAATAGGGCTCAAATGTGAGTATCGAACCTCGAGTAAGAAACAAACAAAGAAAGAAAAAGCTTCCTAACCCATAGATTAGTTTGGATGTATATATGCAAACCCAAAAATCCGACCAACCAACCAACCTTAACTTTAAGCCCAATAACAAAATTCGTTCAGAGCTAGGAGTCCAATCCATCACTATGGGGTTCCTGCTTTGCGAGTCCGCACGAAAATAATTTTGGGGAAAATGCAGATAAACATATGATATATGTATTTACTATACATAATTATAATTTAAAAGAATTACGACTCGTAATTATAATTAGGATTTATAGCAACCTTCTCTCTCTTCCTCTCCTCTCTCTCTCTCTCTGCAATACCCATACAATGATAGCACTCAATGATACAAATACAAAATTGTAACAAAAATATACATGGTAACACATAAATACAATATACAAGAAAATAGATGAATACAATTAATACAATTTGTTACGGATTATAACAACAATACAATTATCAATCAGATATACAAATTGATGGTATCTCTCTCAGATCTAGCTCGCATCTCTCCCCTTTCACATTCTTGCTCGCCTTAGCTACGGATCATAATTAGAGAAACATTAGCTAAGGAGCCTGATTATGTCTTTTAGTGTTAGTTACTTCTTAAATTTCCTCAATAATTTTTCAATTTATCCGGAAGTTGAGTTTAGAAAACACTTGTGAGAATAAAATTATGAAATTCAACTTAAAAGTTGATTTTTTTTTTAAAAAGGGAAAAAGGTGAGGAGAAATTTGGCCATATTCCATTGTGAAAATTGAAAATAATAATAATTTAGTCCAAAATAAAAAGTAACACTTAGAAATTGGTCAAATAAAATGAAAAAGAAAATCCGAAGAATGGTAAAAATTCTCATGGTTATATGGATCCTATTAATCCATGTACTCAGACCTAAATACCAATTACTCCCCCGGTTTTTATTTACTTATCCATTTTTTACTTAACACATCTATTAAGAAAATAATTATTGATATAGTGAGTTTACCATTTTATTTCTATTAATTGATAGAATTTCAAAATCACTAATTAAAGTACCTTTTTCAAAAAATTAACTCTCTAAATAAATTAAGGGTATAATAGTTAAAAAATAATCTTTTCTTGTCAAAAATAATAAGTAAAAAGGAACAAGTAAAAAATCAAAATTAGACAAATAAAAAAGGACGGGGGAGTATTTTGAACATGAGATGTCAGTGGTTTGTACAAACTTTAATACACAGAGTATGACACACACATGCTTGCACTAACTTTTTATTTTTCAAAGTCTATGTGATCCTACAACTCACTTGGACAAAGTATACATTGTCAGTTGGGAAGTGTCTATGTCCTTTTCATTTATTATCTCACATTCTAAGTCTATGTAATCTAATAACTCACTTTCATCCCCCAACCCTCCTCCTACTCATACCAAGTACAAGTAAAAAAAGTCAAATTTATTTTTTACAAGGTCATTGTAAAATGAAAAAGGAGAGAATATTTATATTTAATTGTTTATGGTTTAAATGTGTTGATCGTTAATTTTTATTCTTAGCAATCGAATTTATGTATAGTACTTTCTTCGTCTATTTTTATTTGTCATGTTACGCTTTTCAAAAGTCAATTTGACTAATTTCAATGTTAAATTAGATTACATTAATTTAATATTTTAAACAAAAAAAATTAGATATTCAAAAACTATACGAAAAGTACTATACATAGCAATTTTTTGCATATCAATATGATGAAAAAATATATCGTAAAATGCTAGTCAAAGTTTTTATAGTTTGACTTTAAAATTGAAAAGTGTGACAATTAATAATGGACAGACGTAGTAGGACATAAATATTTTTAAGGCACATGATACATAGCTTATCCTTCCTCTATTCTAAGCTATGTAATACACTTTTCTTTATTTCACTCCCGAAAGAATGTCACATTTTTATTGTTGGAATCAATTTAATTTTAAACTTTTTTGTTTTTGTTACAAGTAGGTAGGTACACAAATCAATGAAGATTTTAGTGGCAAGATAAATAAAGATACGTTTTAATTAAAATAAAACAATTAAGATACTATATTATAAAAATATAAATTTATACAGCATAAAAAAAATCATTTATGATGGACAAAAGTGCAAATGAAAAGTATTTTTTGATTTTCTAGTTTCTTCCCCTGGAATGTATACTTTTTGCTATGCCCTAAAAAGCCCTATACAGTATTTTTCACCCCAATGCTAATTTTCATTTCTATCTTTTTTTGACTTTCTAAATCTCACACTTCTCTCGAATTTCTCAGGTATTTCTCAGTTTCTTCAATTTCTTATGCATCTATGTTTTCCAGTGAACTTTGTTTTTTTTTTGTTAGCTCAAATACTATATAAATTTGAATCTTAGACTTCATTTCTTAGGATCAGCTGCTTTAATTAGGTGTTTTTGCATGTGAAATTCATCAAGTGTTTTTGCTGATTTTTGATTTGTTTTACTGGGTTTTGAGTTTTAACTCTGAAATTGTTGATTGTGTTGGTAGGTCAATGATTGAAAAGGGGATTTCATAAGCAGTTTGAAGTTGATTGATTTTGTTTGGTGGTTGAATTTGATTAATAATGGAACAAGGTTTTGGTTCTGATCCAAGTGGGTCTACCATTGATAAAACTAGGGTTTTAGATGTGAAGCCTTTGAGATGTCTTTCCCCTGTATTTCCATCCGCAAGTGAAATGTCATCTATTATGACTCCACAACCCTCACCTTTTGTGTGTATTACTCCCACTGGTCCGTTCCCGGCTGGGGTTACTCCAATTTTCCCTTTTTTGACTCCGGATGAATCGGGAAGGATGGGTGAGAGTAGTCAACAAACTCCAAATCAGGTGCCGAATCAGGGGACTTTTGGTTTTGGGCAACCTATATCTCCAATTCCTGTTAATTCATTTGGAAATCCAATTGCAAATGGAAATAGTGGACATGTTAATAATGTAGGAGACTCTGGTAGTGGAAAGAAAAAGGGAGGACCGAAAAAGCCTCGAAAAGTTCCCCCGGAGAATGTTGTGGAAGTGGATGTTGAACCTTTGTTAAATCAATTGCTAATGTCTTTTAAACTTGTTGAGTTGGATCAGGCTAAGAAAGCGGATGGTGACAAGGAGGTAGTGAGGAGGATACTACTAGTTTTTGACTTGTTCAGAAGAAGGATGACTCAAATTGACGAACCGAGGTATGGTGCAGGTTCTGGTAGAAGGCCAGACTTAAAAGCTTCTAAGATGATGATGACAAAGGGAATGCGTACAAACCAAACAAAGAGGATTGGAAATGTACCTGGGATTGAAGTTGGTGACATTTTCTTCTTCAGGATGGAATTATGCGTAGTGGGCTTGCATGCACCAACTATGTCTGGGATCGATTATATGAGTGTCAAACTAACAAAGGATGAAGAACCTCTTGCAGTCAGCATAGTGTCTTCTGGAGGATATGACGATGATGGAGGTGACGGAGATCTGTTAATTTACACTGGCCAAGGCGGAGTCCAGAGGAAGGATGGGCAAATGTTTGATCAGAAACTTGAGAAGGGAAATCTTGCTTTGGAAAAGAGTGTGCATCGTGCCAATGATGTAAGAGTAATTAGGGGTGTTAAGGATGTTGCAAATCCAACTGGGAAGATCTATATTTTTGACGGACTTTATAAGATTCAGGGATCATGGGAAGAGAAAAACAAGTCGGGCTGCAATGTTTTCAAGTACAAACTTCTGAGAGTACCTGGGCAGCCTGAAGCATTTAAAGTATGGAAGTCAATTCAGCAATGGAGGGATGGTGTGGTGTCACGTGTTGGAGTCATCTTACCAGACCTGACATCTGGTGCTGAGAGTCAGGCAGTTTGTCTTGTAAATGATGTAGATGATGAGAAAGGACCTGCCTATTTCACATATATTCCTAGTCTGAAGTACTCAAAACCTTTCTTAACGCCTAGACCCTCTCTGGGTTGTCAGTGCCTCGGTGGCTGCCAACCAGATGACACCAATTGCCCTTGTATTCAGAGGAATCAAGGCCTTTTGCCTTATAGTTCACTTGGGGTTCTCATGACTTACAAAAACTTGATACATGAGTGTGGTTCAGCTTGTTCGTGCCCTCCTAATTGCCGAAATCGCATGTCTCAAGGAGGTCCTAAAGTTCGTATGGAGGTCTTTAAAACAAAAAATAAAGGTTGGGGACTCAGGTCTTGGGATCCTATACGAGGAGGCTGTTTTATTTGTGAATATGCTGGAGAGGTCAGTGACCTTGGTTATGACAGGGATGACAATTATATTTTTGATGCAACCCGTATATATGAGCCACTAGAAGCTGTGCATGATTATAATGATGAATCTCGGAAAGTCCCTTTTCCCCTTGTAATAAGTGCCAAAAATGGTGGAAATATTGCTCGATTCATGAATCATAGTTGTTCACCTAATGTATACTGGCAGCTTGTTGTTCGAGAAAGTAACAATGAAGCATATTATCATATTGCTTTTTTTGCCGTTAGACATATTCCTCCCCTACAAGAGTTGACCTTTGATTATGGTATGGACAAAGCAGATCATAGGAGAAAGAAGTGTTTATGTGGCTCATTCAAATGTAGAGGTTACTTTTACTAGTGTTCAAGTTGCCATGACGCAAAGAGAGTTAGTTGCTTAGGCACAAATCTGCTGGATCAGGTTATGTTTCCTTTGTTCAACAGTCAAAATTCTCATTGTAACAAATCATTTTTCCTTTTCAAGGCATGATTGGTTAGTTAATATCAAGTGAACTTTGTTATTTAAAGTAATGTTAATGTACTTTATGTAAGTCAGTGAATATTTAAAGTTATGTGAACATTTTAAATAATTTGTTGAATATTTTGTAGTAGTTACCAATAATGATTAGGTTGTCAAAGTATCTTGCCATGTTTTATAGAGTTTGACCTCAAAATCAAACTGTGTCGCACAAAATTGTTCATATGTCATTTATATTCTTTGATACATGAGTGGATAGCCTTACAATAGTTGTTAAAATGTGATTTTAATTGGATTTCTGGCTTAAATTTGAACTGTTAGATGAATTTTTGAGTTTTGAAACTTGGATGAAAGATGTGTGCATATTAATTTTTCATGTGCAAGTTTCCCTGCATGTGGAAGGCAAATGAATTTGGAGGAAAAGACAAGACATGATTTTTGTCTTGATGAAGTGTAGAATGGAGTTGCCTTATACACGGACTTCTGAGAGGATGCCCTGTTTAAGCAGCAGGCAAGGCGCCAAGACCCTTTGTTGACAAGTCTGGTCTGATCACAATTCTAGCTACCATCACTTGTAGTACTAGATACCATAGTGACTTGTCTTTGGGGTGGTTCTACATGGACATGGACAAGGCTACCTTATATCATTTTTCTGTCTTAATCACGTAATCCACTTTATTTTAGTAGCCTCTAGTCTTAAGTAGAGGACCCTTTAATTGACAATGTGTTCTGTTGTCAGTGAGTGGTGCCCCACAATGCCCCTTTCCTAAATCTCTAGGGTAAAAAGTTGGGAAACTTACTGTTTCACAGAAAATCCTTGACCTGATCAATTCTTGATAAATTTTATGTTTTCAAAGATAGGTGGAGAAACTGATGATATATAGTTCCCTTTGTTAGAGATTCTGTTAAGATTACTGAGAGATGTTAATTTATCATACTTGGTGTCCTTAGGATGAAACATCTTCATTGCAATCCTTAACGTATCAGTTCAAGTTTTTAATAAAGAAGACAAAACATGTGGGAGAGATGGCATGATTTGCAAAGTTAGTAATTCTGTTAGTTTCTGTTTGCATCCATTCTATCACTTGTTCTGGACGTTTTAAATTTGTGTTTTTGCAAAAATAATTTCCTTCCTCCCTTCTGCATGATTGGTTTTGCTGAAGGTTTCCTATTCCTTAACATCAGCTAAATATCTTAACAAGTTGCTTTCCTACTTTCAGGTAACTTGATATTTTAAAGCCAAAAGTTAAGTGTACTGTAGCCGGGTTAGAAACTATAGTCTCTAGTAAATTTATTATTGGATGGTAAGTTGTCATTAGTGTGCTGGCTATTGTAGCTCTAGAGGTGTGTTGGGAGATAGATCACGGGGAATGGAGCTTGTCCTTCAGAGCATTCCTGTTCCTCTTCTTGCATGAACTCTGCATAATTTACGAGGTGTTTCATGCCAGAACTCTTTAACCTTCTTCTTCTTCACGGGAGTCATGCCCCAAACAGATAATAAACAGTCTAGCACAGATTTTAGGCATTCCTATTTTATTCAGGGAGGCAAAGATATATTCCAGCTCTTGCTACTTCACAATAAAGTAGTAGGTGGGTTTTGATTCTTCAGCAACTTCACACACAAAAGACATTTGTTAAGCTATGCTTTTCCTCCACCTTGTCCAAACAATAGTTTTTTAAAATGCCTTGTTTTCCCCAGGGCTTTGGTCGGTAACTGGTAAGAGTGCAACACGTGATCTGCAGGTTAGACGGATGTCACAGGTTTGAATCCAGCCGTGGACTGATCATTATGGTTTTGAGGTGAGTCATTAGAGTTGAACTGATCGAGTCAAGCTGATGTTAAGATGATACAAGTATCAGGAATCCTTCTGTACAAAACAAAAAAAGAAGGATTTCAGGATAGACCTAAACTTGTAAGGATTCAATTCTAACATACTCTCTTCATCCTGTAAATTACACCAAAAGCCATAAACATCTGCATTTAAGCTGCTGTAACCTAGTTGTCTTTCCTTCAAAACATCCGACATTTCTTAACTGTGGATGGTTATCTTGATTCTTGAACCAGATTAAAGGGAAGAGCCCACATTTGATCAGTCACTTGACACTGCAAAAAAGGATGACTGGTTCACTCCACCTCACTATTATGCGTGAAGCATCTGTTGCATATCATAACTCCTCTTTTCTGTAGGTTATCGTGTGTGAGTCATGCATCACGAGCCAACAACCACATAAAACAGTTAACTTTGTAAGGTGTTTTAGACTTCCATAGTTGTTTCCATGGCTAACTGGTAGAGCATGTCGTCTGCATAGAGAAGATCGAGATTTCAACCCCATTATTCCTTAACGTGCCTGACCAGAAGCCTTTGAACCGTCCTAAATACAGATTTACAAAGCATTGAACTTAGGCCCATTCATTTCAATCTGTTGGGGCTTATTATTGTGATAACCTCATTTATTTGTTGTTTTCATGTTCTATCATCATCCCAGTTTACGTATTTTACTTAATCCTATGGTTTTAAAAAGTATAATTCTAGTGGTGTAGTCACAGATATCGAAGCTCTTAAAAGAGTTTTTCTTTTTGGTGGAGTAGCAGCTTCTACTTTCACAATGTTGTATTATCACTATGAGCTAAACTGGTTGAACCAGATTGTTGTGTTCAGTCCTTTAAACTTGTCAAAAACATTTCATTTAGACACTCTAATTAAGTCATGTTTCAATTCAACATTCCAACTCCTAATAAAGTGTTTCAATCATTAACTTTAGATTGAGATTTTGATTTTTTTTTTGTCTGTTATTGTTTTTATTTCTTTAATTTTATGCATTTGCTTTAATTGTGTTTACAATTGAAAAGAAATCCCTATATTTATAGGACAATAGACTTGGCCTCCAAGTTCATAAAAGAAAAAACTACAACAAAATTAAATTTGTTAGTCATAAATTGGTTTTGTTGGAACCAAACGATTTCATAAGTGTGCCTAATTGGGACGGAACTCACAAATAAGAAGATTATGCAACTTTGGACCTATCATTCTCGTCTTTTACTTTATTTTCTTTTTTTACATTAAGCAAGATTTGTTAGAAAAAAAAATGAGAATAATATATATTTATTTAAAATATTTGATATTTAATATATGAATAAATTATATTCATCATTATGCGTGATTAAAATGACGAGTCTCGGAAAGACCTTTTCCCTTGTAATAAGTGTTATCAATAATAAAAATATTACTCATTTTATGAACGATAGTTGTTCACCTATTGTATGAGATATAACAATAAAACATATAATTTTTTCTATGTAAATATTTGCAAGCATCCACTTGGGAGTCGCAAGTACGATCATCCAGAGGAGAAGATGTATCTTGAGATGAGGAATCATCCAAAGGAGAAGATGTATCTTGAGAGGAGGTAGCAACAATGTCGACATCTGCAGGAGAGGCGCTATCTAATTCTTCTATCACGATAGGCAAAACTCACTGTATTACTCAACTTGTTCACTTTGGCATCCAAAACATCCAATCTTTTTATTTATCTTTTCCGTCCCACTAGACACCTCTTTACATAATTTAATAACGTCTGAAATTTTTTCACTCAAATGCATGTTATGATACGTATCAACCACATGCCTTGGTGGTTGTCTACTGTGAAGTTTTTACCATACAGTTCCTACAATGATGTCTGCCCAGGTTACATTGGCAGCATACATACAATGTTTTAAGTCAATACAACATGATAATAGTGACTTTAAGTGTATAGATCATTGAGGTATTTCTTTTACCGCACCAAGAGTACTCAAAACCTCATAACTTTATATCATTATATAATTAGTTGTTCATATGTGTTTATAGTTTATAGGTATGAATGCAATGAGTTAATATCTTATTATATAACTTGGGAAAGATACTTTGAAGATGATAAATGTATACATTTGTTGCAATACAATACATTAGTTTTGGTTCTCAAAAATTTTGTTGGTAGATAATGAGCTTTGAGTAGTTTGATTTGAAGTTCTAAAATATAAAACAAAGTTCCTACTTTCATTTAACTCATAACATAAATTGAATATTTCTTTTAATTACAATTTTGATGGTGACGATTGTATAAGAAAATAATTAACTGTAATACATTGAGAGAGGAATAGTATTTTTCCTGTAATTATAAGAAGACTTTGATTAAAGAATTAAAGTTGGAAAAAATAAACTGTAACTTGAAATATTGAAATAAAAACTTGATAATATAGAAAGAAGATTTAATGAATTCTTATATACTATATACAAGAAAATTACAATTTTTTTATATTAAAACATTAAAATGATATTCTACCCTATATAATATATAGTTAGATCTTAAAGGAGAGAACCAGAAGAAGAAAAAAAACCGTATAAAATGTTGGTTGAAAATTATCAGATCCTCCTTTAGACATTGTTTAAAGATTGACAATGCATAATTATGAAAGCTTATAAGTTTCATGTAGAAACTTTGTAGGTGGACAGTAAGAGCACAACATGTTATGTTGGAGTTAGACGCACATGTACCCATGATATGAGAGTTAAAACATGTTGTGAGTTAGACCCACGTACACGTGAGTCAAAATATGTTGTAAATTAGACGCACGTACACGTGATATGAGAGTCAAATCAAGCCATGGACTGATCATTGTTGTTTGGTGTCATTTGAGGAGTTGAACTGTTTTTCAAGATCAATTTTGATTAAGATAATATTTTCCTTTCACATGGAGGCTCGAAATAAACCCAAGATAATTAAACATATTTCCCATGTTTCAAACTTGACAAGCATACGGACCAAAGAAGCAAGATCATTATCAAAGAAAATTATTATCAACGAGTTCATAAGAAGTGATCCCGTTCTTCTCATCAAGAAAGATTTTGAAGATTCAAAAATAAGATTCTGCAGTAGGACTGGAGGAGGCAATAACAAACCAATCTATCCAACAGAGAAACTATAACACCTCTAAACACATTTTGTTCTCAGATATTATAGTCGGACAGCAATGAACAAATTCACCAGTCATTCCCGTGAGCGAAGCACCAAATAGTCATTGTTAAGCATATTGATTACTTTTCACAACCACCTAGTACTACACATTCAATTAACATCAGAAATACAACCTGCAGTATTGCAGAGCAAGACAGCAGGATAAAAGTCAGAATTAGGAATTAACACACACATAAAGCTACCATTAAAGGTTAGTGATTACTGATTACAAGCCATATAAAGAAAGAAATTTAGATTGGGTCATCATATCAGTTGTCACCAGTTTAGATTCATGTTATGTCTATCGGTAGTAAGCTTGCTGGTAAGCTGGGGCCATTCCATTGCAGTAGCCTCCATATGGAGAGTAGTTCACTGGGGTGCCTGGATAGGGGGCAGCTTCTGGAGAGTAAGGGTAAGGCGGGCTCCTGCTACCGTAGATGGCTGGTGGTGAGGCATATGCTGGAACTGCTTGAGGGTATTGGGTGTGTGATGGAGACCTAACAAACGCTGGAGCTACAGGGAAAGATGAAACATAGGCATTTGTTGAACGGCCTGCCTTAGCAGGAGGCATAGGACCACCATTATTGGCTCTAGTTCTTTTGTTTGCTGGTACAGCAGCTGGCCTCTTCTTCTCATTCTTGGGCTTCTCCAATTGCTCAAGCTGCTTCTTAAGGTTGTCTGGTGGAAATTCAGCTTCAAGCTTGTATTCTTCAATGCACTTGAGAACAGAGCGAATTGCTGATTGCTCTTTCTTAGCAGCAAAATGCTGTAAAACATGAAAAAACAACAAATGAGTAAATTCGAATAAACAAACATCCATAAATAACCCCCATGTTTCTGTTGTCGTCGTAATCTTAAATGCAGTGGAAAGACATACACCACAAATCGTTAAAGTTTCACAAGAACCTTTGAGCTTAGAGCTCAATGGCATCAAATGTATAGCATATCAGGACAGACATGCTGTGAGGGGAGCTAAAATTTCTTCCATTATTACATCAACAAGTTAGGCAACACTTCAC